>NQII01002040.1:351416-391622 GCA_002778355.1 Clitarchus hookeri
TTCCCGGCCAAGGCACCAGGCAAAACACACGCCTTGTACTTTCTAACACGTGGTTTAGTGACATTATTGCTCACCAACACTTCAGTTCGAAGTGTGGTGGCATTTAGATACAGTCTATGACATAAAAAATAGGGAGGGAGGTACCTCATAAGTGGTTCGCATACTCTCCACGTATCACCCCTCTTGATTTTTGCCCATGAGGCTACGTTGACTGACTAACGAATTTCCCATCAGATCAAAACTGATACTCTATTTCGTGAAAATCTAAGGCGATAAATGTTACGTGGGTATAATAAATGCAGCTAGGTATGCAAAAGACACTTTGTTGTCGTGGCGTATCAAATCTATGATACTCGCCATTGGATTACTAAAGAAACCGGGAGTTCTCGATTCTAGGGCGCTTAATTGGAAGGACACGTCGTAGAACAGGATTTGCCAAATGATAGGAGACGTTTTAAATGCAACGTATTGTACATAAGTCTGGTTACATTCTGTAAAGTAATTCGACAAGTCACTGTGCAGTCCGTAGCAACATTACTTCACGAATGTAAGACAACAGTGACGGCACATGTAATTTAATTTTGTGACTTGTGTTTTTTTTTTTTTTGCGTTTGGAATCTTGTGGTTTATTTTTAACAGTTTGTGACACATCGCTGCTACGAAACATTCTAAATTAAATTGTAATTAATTTCTTATTGGATTTTTGATGGTGAGACGTCGAAGGAGTTTGTCACCTCTAGTTGCCCTAATGAGTGATTCCTTTAAATTCTGTATTTACAAAATTCATGCCTTTCAACATGAATAAGAAAATATTTAATAAGCGTAAAATGTCATATCAAATTTATGGTCAGATTGTTACATTATTATGTACCAATATACGAGATCTCTATTCTTCTTAAATTTGTTTCGGTTTGTGACTAAAAGCTGTTATAAGTTTTTCTATTTTTAATAATGCCACTACAGAATTTGCATTATTTTCTGGAATTACTTGCATTTTTTAAAAGTGGTTATTGAAATTACACATGTGGCCATCGTACTACGTTAGCATACACCTTACACGATTTTCAAAACTATCCAATGAATACCAAACATTAACATTAACATAATTTGTAATCGACTTTCTGGTATTTTATTTATTTCATTTTTATGTATTTCTTTAAATTTTAATAAGCATGCTGTTCTTGATGTGTGTAATTGAAACTAATTTTTTAAAATACAGTTTTGGGAAATACGTCACGCCTCGATACTTACGTAGTAAAACTGTTTGACACTTTTCTCAAAAAAAAAAAAAAAAAAAAAAATATATATATATATATATATATATAATCCACGCTTTACCTACATATACCACTCTGAAGCACTCAGTAGTCATTCATGTGTGACCGTTGTTGGCAACTATTTAATAAACCTTCTTCATAAGTTTGGAAAATTCCATGGTAATGCATTTAATAATATTAATTTTGCATTAAGTTACTAATATTTTTATAAGAAAGAAGGGCTTATCTAACTAACTGTATGCTGATGCAGTTAAAGGTAATATTTTAAATATTTGCCAATACAAACCCAGAGCCACTCTCATTTTCTAGAATTTTATATTTGCACATTGCTCTTAAGCCATTAATAAATTCAAATGTTTAATAATCTAGTTATGTTCAAAACATTTGCTGACAAACTGCAAGCCAACATAAACTACTGCTATTTTCTGCATTAAAAGTATTACGAACAATTCCATAAGAATAATTTTATTTTCACAGGACACACAATATTTGTGAGTAAACTTTTTATATACAACAGTGTTCTATATTCTAAAATGTGTGTTCATTTATATTTATGGTTCTATATGGTTGCAGGTGGGTGAAAAATGTCTTGCTATGTGAAATTTCAGAAATGTAATTTATACTTGAGAAGTGAATTTTTTTTGTCCCATACGCTAAAATTTGAAGTTTATGACTGTTCCCATAAATAGTTTCTGGCCTTCATAAATTCTCCGGTTTGAATCGAGACTGCAAGTGCTGGAAATGATATGGAAAGACCTACATTTGTCGAAGTGGTAAGCACTGCATTGTGTAACTGGTTCTGTGGATAGTCTTCAAGGATCATTGCTCATTTGCACGTACTCGTCTCAAATATCACTGCTGGCAGAGCTGCCACTTCACAGATATGCTATTTCTCGTGGAGATTAACTGGCTGCATTGCCTCTGAAAAGTGGGTGGCAGAGCCGGCTTGTAAGCGGTTGCAAGATATGCTGTTGCCTGCGCGTCACTGTTTCCCTGTTTCTAGTGTTTCCCTGTTTCTCACATCGGCCATTAAACACAGGTTTCTCGCGGTTAATTTAGCACTTTTTTAAATCCCTGCTTACGATATACTTCTGCGTCCATTTTGTGCCTTCCCACATATATGTAAAATTAGCATCACCAAATAACTTGTCACTTGATTCATGCGTTGTTGATCAAGAGTGACCGTGAAAATGTTGGAACTGTATGTGTATTACAATCATTCATATTTCTTACTCTTATGCGAAGATAAGCAATAACAAATAATCTAAATAAATTCGGTTTTACTAACTGTACAGTGACGGTAAAATATCTGTAGTTACGGTAAAGAATTTTTTTTTCTTCCAAAGATTGATTTCACTAGTGGCAAATTAACCGCTAACAAGGTATTGTAGGCTATTTGTGTAGTTGGTACTCTGCTAGACGTTCTTGTCAATGGTTGCAATAGGTTCCGTATTTCTAAAGCTGCTCGGTGGGAACTGTATCTTGCTGCGAGGTTAGCTCGGGATGCAGTGACGTGCGTAAAAGTTAAGGAACCAGGTTCCACTAGGTCGAGTTAACTGTACGTAGATGGAGACGTAGCACACAGTTCCTGGTATGGTCCATTCACGGTTACTTCCAAATTTTTGAATCACTGCTAAAAGTTCTACCTTTACGATATTTATCCGTCTTATGCAAACAAAGCTTAACTAAAATTACGCCAAAGTGACAGCGTACCGCGTTCGTACGCACTCAGTGTAATAATATTTTGCCGAAGGACGGTTTCTTACTAGGCGTTACCAACACACCTATAATCCATTCACGGTTACTTCACACTTTTCTGAAGCCCTACTTAAGTTCAATTTCTAGGATATTTATCCGCCTCATGCAAACAAAGCTTAACCAACTCCGGAAAATCAGACCGCTTTCATGCGCACCCAGTGTAAAAACATTTCGCCTAAGAACTATATTTTACTAGACGTTACAAATACACCTATTTTCTCCCTGTTTGTATTCATATAAATTTTTAGTTGAATATTATAATCTATAGATAAAATATCAGTAAAAATTCAGTTTAATTAAAAGTAATGTAAACAAGTATAAAACGCTTATGATAGATAGTATATTTAGTAAACAGCCAAACACGTCATACATGTGGTAATTTTTCAAAGTTTTGATTCAAAAAGTGTGAGGAAACCGCGAGTGGACTATAATAGTCGATCTCCCAGGACCAAGGCACAGTTGTTAGGCGGCAACAGCGCACACGTTGCGACCGCTCGCTGCCAGCCGGAAGGTATGAGACGTGGAGGGGAGTTGCTGACGGTTGTGATGGCACGGTGGGCCCGCAGGAAGAAGGCGACGTTCTCGACGAAGCCGCCGACGATAGCGGTGAGCAGCAACGCCAGCCCCTCGCGCGTCCTGCCGGCGCCCTGCAAGGAGGTGACGACCATCCTGAGGCGGCGCTCCGGAGGGTCCGTCTGCTCCGCCAGCGAGGCGTCCGACAAGCACGTCCACAGCTCCAGGTGCGTGTCCTGCCCGGGCAACGTGCGCAGGTCTTCGTCTCCTGCGCATGTCCCCGACACTGACTCGCCCATCACCAGTACAACTGTCGGTCACGTGGTCGACACTGATGCACGTATTTGTTAAGGCCCCCGTCTACCTGGAGCTTTCGTCCCGCGTTTTAGTCCGAGAAGCGCGGGAGCAGTAAGGGCGACACTGCCACGCGCGTTAAGTACGCCGTCGCTCCTAAGTGCAAGGCTCTCAGCTAGCATGCAGTGTTCTCGCCGCACTGTGTGCGCCTACTGGACTTTCAGCGGTGGCCCTATTATTTTATTGATCAAAAGTCTGTAGGAAAGTTTGATGCAGGTTCCTTCAGTGTTTTGTACGTCTCTGACGCATACATTTTGAGATAAAGCGCTTTGAAAAAGCTGTTTTTAACTTTTTTGGATTACTCTGAAATGGTGTTTCTAATCTACGTGACGTCTTGAAAGCACTTAACAGCCCTCGTCTGAAGTGTCTTATTTTCTTAGACCAGATAATTGAACGCACGTTTGATAGTTTCGTTGAAAAAAAGCGTATTTGAAACACAGTTCAAGCGCCAGGTAGGCCTGAGCCTTCACTTCAGAATTTTCAACAGACTCGTTCTTTTATATGAAACAAAAAATATTTAAAAACTTACGTTAAAACTAGGTTACAGCAAGTGTACTTGCTGTAACCTCAAAACACTTACATATATAAACAACGTTCTAACCTCAAATTCTACATACGTTGTTCACGTTGTTTTTGATAGTGCTACTGGCAGAAAATACGTCCAATGTTGGAACATGGACAGAGGCTACTGCGATTCCCTCTACGGTTACGGTTCGGTCCTGTACGGTGCTGCTTCGCTACTTTTACTGAGTGTGTAGATTTATTTGAGAAGTGAGTGAGTGAATAGGCTCTTAACAGCGAGTTCTTGAGAGTCAACTAGGGTGAATGAGGTGAGTATGGAGCAGTACCGGAATGCCGGAATGAAGGGGCGGGGAAAACGGGAGATCCCCGAAAACCCGCTGACCAGCGGCATCGTCCGACACGATTCTCACATACAAAAGTCCGGGAGTGGCCCGGTCGGGGATTGAACCCGGTTCGCCTTGGCGGGAGGCGGGCAGGATAACCGCTCAGCCACCGTGGCCCCTTTTATTTGAGAAGTAACTGGGGTGTGGACAGTTCACCTTAAAACAAAAGGTCCATATGAACATATGTCCCAGAGTCTTTGGATCCCGTGGGAAGGCGTTCCAAGGTTCTGCTGGAATTATTATATTCCTTACTTGATATATTACGGTTGTCGTGTCACTGCAGCCCTGCATGTGTACTGGCATTGATTCGGTTTTACAAGAGGTACTCGAAATGTCAATCTTGCATCTGAATGCATGCCTGCTCACGCTGCATCAGTGATTGCCTGGCACGTTAAAAAATCTCAGGAATGCCAGGGACTTGTTGCAACTTTTATCCCACTCTGGTGAAGCATTACGATGTCCGTAACAGGTGATTCATAAACTATGGTCTTGAGGTGTTGCCACAGAGTTCAGATCAGGGGAACGTGCAGGCCAGGCGATTGGTCGCGCATGACCCATCCACTTGTGCGGGAACCGCTCATCCAGGCAGTCTCTGGCCACTCTACTGGAATGTAGCGGAGCCTCATAATTCACCAATTACATGCGGTGTATCAGATGTCAACACTGAAATGGGCATAGCGACAGAAACTCTACTTTCATATCTTCCAAGATAGGAGCGTGCCGACTACCAACAGCGGACACAGTGGCGTGGGCCCGTAACGCGGCGAGCATTGATCATTTGACACATGTTCATATGGACTATTTGTTATATGGTGTTTACTGTCCACACCCCGGTTACTTTCTCCTTAATTTGACATATCCTCTGTAGTGCACGTGGCGCATACCAGCTGCCCAGTAGCCTCTTCCTCAGTCTCAGCATTGAACGTCCACTTCACCGATATACACACTCTAAGAAATTGTTCGTAACTTTAGAAGATTACTGAATTCGAGTATTGCGAGAGCACGAATGGTCAAATGATTATTTTTCGTGTATCCAGCGTAGCTTTCCTACATTTCATCAAGAAAGAGTGAAGTTCCCAAACTTGTACGGAGGAATTTGTGTATTTGCAGCCAGGAAGATTGTAAATTTTCCATTCCACGCATAGGTTAAAGACTTCCATTACAGTACGAACTGGGTTCAATCCCCGGCCGGATCACTTCAGATTTTCGCAAGTGGGAATCGTGCAGGACGGTGCTGCTGGTTGGCGGGTTTTTTCGGGGATCTCCCATTTCCATCATCCTTCCATTCCGACGCTGCTCCATTCTCACCTTATTTCACCCTCATCCGTTCTCAAGTCCTCGTTGTTAACAGACGCTCAAATCTCTCAACTCAACTCAACTCAACCCATTACAGCATCGGAAGTTAAATTGAATATAGATATATATATATATATATATATATATGGTGTAGTTGCCAGTACACATGTGGCTTGAATTCTTAGTTAGAACAGCAGTTTATATGAATATGTGCGTTGTCATTTTGAAGCATTTATTCGGTCTAGTTTTAATGTTGCTATAACCTGTTTGGCAATGCAGAGTATTCATTTCTGTAACAGCGCGTATCTGTTGAAAGCAAAAATAAAACAAGTGTCACAACACTGATAAGATGAATTTGAAAAAACTGATGTATAATTGTGAGCCATTCTTGAGGACATGTGCAGAAATACGAAAATCAGTCTACTTGTCTTTGGTTTATCGTTTACTCCACATCGGTGTATGTAAGAAGTTAAAAGAAACACCAGCAACGCGCATTACTTGGTAAAGGACAACGAACTGAGCATTTTACGAGACAGATTCCATATTCGAAAATGGGTGGTTTGGCCGCAGTAGGGCGACAAAATATTACAGTGCTTCGGAAATAGGACGTGCTTTAAACAACAAATTAGTTTACNGTTTGGCCGCAGTAGGGCGACAAAATATTACAGTGCTTCGGAAATAGGACGTGCTTTAAACAACAAATTAGTTTAAAAGACACCTCCATTAACCCAAAAAGAGTATAACTACATGGATTACCAAACGAGTTCAATTTGTCAACCTTCACGGCACAGAGATCGGCGCACATATTCAAAAGCACCTGGTTGTATGCAGTCGCTCATGTACACGAAATGTGTATGACGTAGATAATCCACCAATATTAACGTTAATGTATAATGGGTTGCACATATTTAACAACCCATAAACAATTTCTACCCTACTTCTTCGTCCGATCACCAAATCATACATTTTTAGACATGGGTTCCCTACCGTAAAATGTTTAGTTAGTTTTCCTGTATCACACACTGCTCTTTTTTTTCACAATTTGTATAGGCTACATAGTAAATTAGAAAGGGCGAAGCCATTGCAAATTTTCTCCGTTATTTTGACGTTTGCGTCATGCCCGATACAATGTAACACTTTAATATCTTCTGTATTCTAATGGAGCAGATCCGAGAGAAGAAAACTNGTTTGGCCGCAGTAGGGCGACAAAATATTACAGTGCTTCGGAAATAGGACGTGCTTTAAACAACAAATTAGTTTACAAGACACCTCCATTAACCCAAAAAGAGCATGACGACATGGATTACCAAACGAATTCAATTTATCAACCTTCACGGTACAGAGATATTAACGTTAATGTCTAATGGGTTGCACATATTTAAGAACCAATAAACAATTTGTACCCTACTTCTTCGCCCCATCACCAAATTACACATTTTTAGACATGGGTTCCCTACCGTAAAATGTTTAGTTAGTTGTCCTGTATCACATACTGCTTGCTCTTTCTTTTTCTTCACAATTTGTATAGGCCATGTGGTACATTAGAAAGGGCGAAAGCATTGCAAATTTTCTCCGTTTTTTTGACGCTTGCGTCATGCCCGATACAATGTAACACTTTAATATCTTCTGTATTCTAATGGAGCAGATCCGAGAGAAGAAAACTTACCACCACACCACTTCTCTTTCTAAGAAAGCCAAACACGTTTTCTATTCACGACTTACCTCGATGGCTCGTATTGTTGGTCCCCTTCTAAAAGGAGACGGACTCTATGAATTATTGTATTTTAACTTCTGTAGTTTAATTTATTCCTCATGTTTTCATACGAGGGATTCCAGGAAGGAACGCTAGAGGTTACATCCAAAGAAGGAGATAAAATACTTTCACACTTGGATCACGGTTAACTGAGAACTTTTCAAATCAAACTTTGAAAAATGTCACTGCCCTTACATGCACACTTTTGGATGGGCCCAATGAGTGGCATGCACCCAGTAAAGTTTGCAACGACGGATGTCAAGCAGCTCCATGATTCAACATTCAAATAGACGGGATATACCATCGGCTGCATGAGATCCGTCAAAGTCGAAATGTTGTGATGATGTCTGCCTCATCGCTGGCAACGAACCGTGCACAACCTCGGAGACTACTTTGAAGGGTGTTAAACAGCTTGTACACGTACAAACGTATCCTTTCACATGAGTGTATACGGTTTGCACGAGAATATATAAATTAAACGGTGATTTAAAGCAGCCATGATAGTCTTTGTTCCTCGCCAGACATTCCTGCATCCATATCCCATGTGGTGTCCCCTTTCAAACGTACTTATCGTACACTTTCACCTGTACATAGTTTATTTCCTGTGTTGGATCATTTTCGGGAAAAAAAATAATTGCCATGACTTCTGAATCATCTCTCGTATTCATACAAACAGCGAGCTAAACCGTTGTTATATGTTGGTTGCCGGATATTGACTACTGCGCAACTAGCAAGCGCTCCCTTCATGTTCCCTCTACGTCATGACAAGAATTTTTTTGGGTGTAAGAGACAATCCACTGTCACGTTTCCCCCAGTAGAGTATCACATAAATACTAATATTTCTTAATACCCAACACTGTAGATTTTCTGAACGGACAAATCATAGTACAAATGCAACCTCTGCTTTTCCTGACACTATTAGTTGAATTATTTTAGTTTCATGACACATATAATGGCACAATATACAAAAAAAAATCTTATGTTAATGTAACTTATCGGCGAGAAAACCAGAGAACTATACATTTGATAAGATTCGTGTTCGGAAATCGTAAAAGAAATGATATTAAAATTGAATTAATTGTGTCTGCAATAAATGTAGAACTTAGACAAATTTTCAACTGTTTTCCATGTAAACAAAAAATAATTCAAATATAAGCTATTCAGCTAAAGAATTTATATATATATTTTTTATATTGCATTAAAAATGTATTTTATTACGATTATTCACTTTTAATCATTTTAATTGCAATTTTTTACGAAAAAAATACTTTTAAAAAGCTTAGTAATTGGTTTTATGATATCAAATATGTTTTTCACAATTGCAATAAAATAATAAATACAATTTAACAATTAAAAAAACGGACATTACAGGTTGTCCGAGATGCACAGTTGCAAAGACAAGTTTGCTTCTGATTTATGTAAGGAAATCGACACCTTCTTTAGAGGTTTACAATTTGTGTGATACAAAACCCGGTATTTTATATACTATTGCCGAAAAGCATTAATGTCAATAATTATATTAATAAGATAAAGGTTTAATTGAAAAATAATTATTCAAATTAGGTAAACAAATTACTGTGCATAATTCTACGATTTTCAAATTAATTCCATTATGGTTATATAAAAATAGGTCTTCATAGATACTTCTATTTTTGCTACTGTTCAAACATGCAGCTGACTGTCATCCGATCTGATATAGACCATTTCAAAATCATAGAAGGAATCCACTAACAATTAAAATTTTTTAGACATATACTTACAAAAGTCTATTTATTTAATGCATAAAAAATTGTACAACTTATTGTGGTATACAACTTTCATACAAATTATATAGCTATATATGGATATGAGTGTAACGTATTGAGTGCTTGAAATGCGTTGCAGAATGTTTGATAGACACGTTTTTGAAGAATTCATTCAGCGTTTTCCTACTTTGTTTACCTACGGAAAAAATTCACCCCAGACGAAGACTGAATTTTAATATAAAGATATCTCACGTGCTGTAAATATCATTTGAGGCCCTCCATCAAAATTAAAAATTGTTTTTATAGACAGCTGTATCATAAAAAAGAAGTTACTGATATAACTTATTAGCCTACTTTCCTCGAAAAGGGTGGAATAATTTTTAAATAAGTTCCTATAAGCTTAATTGGTAGGTAGTACTTGAGTTCTCTTTGAAAGCAATAACATTAGAAATGAAACCAGAATGTTATGCAACAGTATTGAGACAATTACAAATACACACGTGCCTTACCGGGGCCTAGAACCCAGAAAACCTCGTGCACTAAACTAACGTGCAACCCACTGTATTACGGAGGTTGGATTCGGAGCATCAACTTCGAATTTAATCAGTCTAATAGTACGAGTGAAAGGGTTACTTACCTAAAATATTTACAGGACCATCATTATGGGAAAAAAGTGACTGAGCCAATTAAAATATTTAATTTTACGTGTCCTACCGTAGCGCTACATGTGAGAAGAATTTGTTGGAAATCGTTGTTTGATCCCTGAGATATGTCATAAAAACTTTATTTTCTTATTTAATGTTGTACAAAATTGCCAAAGTAAGAGGCTCTATATATGAAGCTTCTATTTTACACTGTCTACATAAAAATTTAGGTTGAATTTGGTTAAATGGTTTAATATATGTGGCAAACTTACCAAAACTATTTATGAAGCCGCCATTTTGAACATCGTTGTCTGACACATTGAAATTGTGGAAGTTTACATGACCTTCTGTAGTATTTTTGATGTGCAAAATTTGGTACAAATTAGTTGTATTGTTCAAGTGTAAAATTTGGTGGGAATAGGTTGATTGGTCCTCGATAAATGACTTAAAACCTCCATAATTTTCATGTGGCGAACTTCATAAATGGAGGACAAAAAAGTAATGTAGCACATTTGATAAATGTATACTGTCAATATACAAAGTAAAGTTCAAATTGATTACACAATTTTGTACATATAGCACACAAAACTAAAATTTTATAGCCGCCATTCTGAAAATAAACTGTGATTCTTAAAAAATACATATATTAATATGACTTCCCACAGTACAACATCCTCGCCAAATTTGGTAAGAATGGGTTCATTGTTTTCCAAGAAATGAGATAAAAACTTTATTTTTTATTGGTGGCAGAGAAATGAGTCTCTTCATAGACAAATTTGATGGTTTTGATAGGTACCGTGAGCATACAAAATTAATTTGTAATTTGTTTTGTTAATAAAATATGCGGAGCTAAAATAATTATATACCCACTATTTTGAAAATAAGTGCCTGGCCTATTATAACATACCAGTTTACACCACCTGCTGCAGTACTATTTTATTGCCATATTTGGTAGGAATGTGTCAATTTTTCCCCGAGATATGACATAACAACTTTATTTATTCGCGTGACGATATATTATAAAATTGAGTACAAAATATGATCATTGTATAAACAGTTGATAGTTGAAATATCTACGGTCAGCATACCATGTAATGTTCGAATCAATGACATGGTTTCGATGATATAGTATTCTAAGCTAAATATAGTTATATGGCCGTCAATTGAAAATAAGTGTCTGATATGCTTAAAACCTACCACCTAAAATCATCTGCCTCAGCACTACTAGATTGCCAAATTTGATAGGTATCGACAAATTGTTTCCTGAGATATGACATACGAAATTTATTTATTATAATGGCCCGATCTTTCAAATTGGCAGACAAAATATGCTCCGTGTTGATAAAGTTAATAGTTATAATATCCACTGCCAGCATATAAAGATAAGTTTTAAATTATTACATTGTTTCGACGATGTGGCATTCCAAGCTAAAATAGCTCAATGTCCGCCATTTTAAAAATAAATGTCTGGTGTACTAAAACATTAAATTTGTTTGCTGAATTTGGTAATAATTGGTCAGTTGTTTACCGAGGTATGATATAAAAACTTTATTTATTCGTTTCATGCTATCTTACAAAATGACGGACAAAAACATTCTATGTTAATAGTTAATAATTTTAATATCTACTGCCATCATGCAAAGTTATGTTGGATTTATATTACATAGTTTCGACAGTATAACATTCTAAGCTAAAATAGCTCTATGGCCGTAATTTTTAAAATAAGTGTCTGATATGCTTAAAACATGTCACCTAACATGATCTTCGTCAGTACTACTTGTTTGCCAAATTTGGTACGAATCGGTTAATTTTTTACCGAGATTTGACATAATAACTTTATTTATTTGTATTGTTTTCTCCTCCAAAATGGCCGTCAAAAGTGTTTATGAGTTGGTATGTATGAAACATGTAATATTTACCTTCATTATACAAAATTTGGTCGAAATTGGTTATATAATATGGTTGATATTCCAAATAAACCTAAAATATTTGTTTGGCCACCATTTTTAAAATGAGTAATAAAACAAGTTTAACCATTTACATTTACTTTGCCTATCATACTATTACTTACCTGTCAAATTGGGCGATATTTTGTCAATTAATTTTCGAGATACAATATGAAATCATTATTTATTCATGTGTTGCTATTTTACAAAATGGTTATCTAACAATCATAAACATTTCAAAATTTAATACTCACTTGATGCTCTGCCAGAATACAAAATTTGGTTTCAAACGGTTGAATGGTTCCCGAGATATGACATATCACCCCAAATTTTAAGATAAACGTCATTTTGAAAGTATGTGCCTGACGTGGTCGTAAACAATAAAAGTCAGGTGTCGTTACTAAGTATTATATGTGTACCAGGTTTAGTGAAATTCGGCTAAAGCGTTCAAAAATTTAAAAGGGGGGACACACACGCATATATAACACACAGATACACAACACACAGTCACACAACACACAGACAGGAAAGTGATCTCATCAGCCTTTCTTTTCTACGGAAAGTATACTAAAAATACTACTACTCGCACATGATCGAAACTACTATAGGAACCAGTAGTGAACCTTGCTACACACTTTTCACCAATAAAATGATAGGGTTACCACTGTAAGTCGCATATGTACATGCATCACGACGAGATCAATGCACGCCTTATAAATGCTTGAACATATGGGCGATGGCGCAATGGATACGCGTGGCAGTGTCGGCCTTATTGCTCCAAGACTTCTCAGTGTCAAAAACTAAAACAGCTCCAGGTGAGTGACCGCATTAATGCTTATATTTCCGGACCATCAGCAGTTGGGAATTTTCCTTTAGCGACAGCGATCATCAAGCATCACTGCTAGGTTGTCAAAGTTCGGTACAACGGCACCTTCACTACCAAAAGAAATACCAACTTTTATTCTAAAGACTTTATATATTCATTCCAGATACAATATTTGTATAACCAAGCGATCGTTATTACACTGAGTGTTGGTAAATTAAACACCCAGACTACGGGAGGTGATTCCTTTTAAAAAATAAAGTCGAACTTATATAGGACACCATATAACTAAACGGAATATTAAAGGAGATATTAGTGNATTCCTTTTAAAAAATAAAGTCGAACTTATATAGGACACCATATAACTAAACGGAATATTAAAGGAGATATTAGTGTTTGAAAATTGGGTTTCGAAAACGTATTTTCGCCCTGTGCTCGATTGACTAGTGCATGTTGCAGAAGGTTCTTGGCNTTTGAAAATTGGGTTTCGAAAACGTATTTTCGCCCTGTGCTCGATTGACTAGTGCATGTTGCAGAAGGTTCTTGGCTGGGCTGCAAGCTGGCGAGATTGCTATCAGGCGCCGATTGGCGAATGGCTTTCCGACATAATGCTGGCAAGTGACGCTATTTTTATGGCCTTTGAGGCTTGAGTTCGCAGTATAAGTGGCTGTTTCACCTCAGTATTCTTAGCTGAGAGCCCACTAGAGGCAAGTGGTGCCATGTTTTGGCAAAGGCGTGGCGCGATGGCTGTCCGTCCACTTGTGGACAACCAAGAATGGCAAGGAGCTGCAAGGCTCAGATTGGCATGAAAATGACCTTCGTATAGTTCTCTTTGGTCAGTGACAATTTTGACGCAGCAAGAGAAAGATGTCTGACAGTAGTGAAGATGAAGCATTCCTATTGCATATTTGAGCCCAGGAAGATGCACTGATTAAATGAATACAGACTTGGAATGAAAAGTAACTTCCCTCAAAATTCACCGTGTCATCAACCCTAGACGTAAAGCTATCAACAGCGTGCAACGTTCCTCAAAATAAGATGCCCACTGTAGCTTGCAGGATTAGGAAACTAAACAAAGAGGGCATCAAATCAGTGGCATGGCTACGCGAATGCTCTCGATGACAAACATAATGTTCCGAATCGTCCATATTTCCACGCATTCTCCGCCTACTCTTCCACACACTCTTGAAAGAGGTGACAAGGCGCTACACCGCCAGAAGTCCGGAGACTTCATCGCGAAAGAATGCCACAGTCTGCCATTTCTTGCCAGAAGAGGGCGGACTTCAATTTGCTGACATGTACTTTTTTTTGCGAGTGGAAATTTTCTCTGTACCTTCCCTTGCCACCCTTTTCCTATAGCGGGAATTGGCGGGATGGAGCAATGGTAACTCACTTAACTCGCATTCGGGTGCACCCGGGTTCGATTCCTGGTCTGGCTATCCTGATTTCTGTTTTCCATTATTTTCCGAATAACTCCAGACGAATACTGGGATAGGTCCTTAACAAAGGCCATGGCGGATTCCTTCCTATTCCTTCCCCAATACCTCGNACTCCAGACGAATACTGGGATAGGTCCTTAACAAAGGCCATGGCGGATTCCTTCCTATTCCTTCCCCAATACCTCCTACCTGAGCAACATGCTCCGTCTTTAATGACCTCGCTGTCGACGGGAAGTTAAGCCCAACTACCTACCTACCTACCTCTATTGGGTGCTCAGCATTATAAGCTATTCACAGTAGAGAGATCTTTTGAAAGCNCCAACTACCTACCTACCTACCTCTATTGGGTGCTCAGCATTATAAGCTATTCACAGTAGAGAGATCTTTTGAAAGCAAATTGTGTGCTATTTACCATATGTGAAATTAACATCGGCATATGCCTGGTCACTTTATTCATGCGCTAGTCAAGTGAGAATATGAAATTATTAAAAATGTATATTTTACAAATTTACTAACTATTACATTAACCTTTGCTAAAAAAAAACATAAAATAAAATAAATAATTTCGATATTTACAATTATTTACCTACCACTTTTAATTCAACATCAAGACATGTGGTTACATTTCCTCCTGCGTTGCCAACTTGACTGGCCCCATGCCAGTCAGCGCGCCCATTAAAATACACGCGGGCAGGAGCAGTGACATTTTCCAAAGGTTGATTTCAAAAGTTCTCCCTTTACCATGAACATGTGCATGCTCGGCATTTAGTACTGTGTGGTGTAGCAGTTGAGGTGCTGGTGTCGGTGAGAGGTGNCTCCGGCAACTGCTCCTCGCCGAACGTCGCCGCCATGGTCAAGGCGTCCGCCCGCGGTCAGCACCCTATCTTTTCCACACACTAAATATGAGCTAGACCGCTTAGTCGTCTTCTGCGCATGAACCCAACATTGACCGACCCTAGACCAACATAACTGTCAAAGCCACATAGTCAACAGTGGTGAATGCGTTTGTTTGTATCCCTCTTTTCAAAAGAAAAGCACTTTTATATTAATAAAATGCTTTCGTCATTTTTAATTTAATTGAACTGCATTACAAATTGGTTATAGGAAGTACACGNGTACCCACGCCGCTGCTGCTCGACGGCGGCGACCTGCTGCGCTCCGGCAACTGCTCCTCGCCGAACGTCGCCGCCATGGTCAAGGCGTCCGCCCGCGGTCAGCACCCTATCTTTTCCACACACTAAATATGAGCTAGACCGCTTAGTCGTCTTCTGCGCATGAACCCAACATTGACCGACCCTAGACCAACATAACTGTCAAAGCCACATAGTCAACAGTGGTGAATCCGTTTGTTTGTATCCCTCTTTTCAAAAGAAAAGCATTTTTATATTAATAAAATGCTTTCGTCATTTTTAATTTAATTGAACTGCATTACAAATTGGTTATAGGAAGTACACGACCATTTTGGGGCACATGTTAACTAAACAGTGTTCTAACCTCAAATTCAAACCATGCTATTTTTGCTAGTCGTATTAGAAGAAAAGCAGTTGAATGTTGGGACACGGAGACTGGTCGTGAGAAGTCAGAGATATTGGTCTACCTCATCTTTAGTCTATCGTCTTTCTCCCTGCCTTTCGTTTGGCTACCGCACCGACCTTCAATCATGGCTATCCAGGTGTGATTCATGGCGGGGTCGCATGTGGGAAATGTAGTAGGCGCCTTGCCTTGGGTTACATCAGGGGTAATCCTGATCTTCAAGCCCTTGAATACCTTCCCCATTCCATCTCCATCTTAATTCACAACATTGGGTGCTAATGGTATAGTTGTTAAGCGCCCTCGAAATCGAACACATAACAGTTGTATTCGTGTTAATGTTTCATCACATTCTTTGTGATATCTTTGTAAGAGGACGCCAAGGCACCTTCACTCTACAAAGTTCCAGGTTAGAATCCAGGATAACGTATGAATATGTTTGTCCTTTTTTCGAAGTACTTTAGTGCCAAATCAGTAATGAAGCTGTCGTGAGTCGTAAGTTAAATGGATAGTAGTAGATAAAAAATAGGCATACGGGGAAAATTTTGAATGGTGGTGGATATGTATCTGTCCGCCATTGTGGATAACGTCACAGCAGCCATTTACTGGCCACCATCCCCGTTTTTCCTAGATTTATTCTTTCGATTGAGCAGTGGCCATTTAAGATTTAACATTGACATTGACCCTGGAAGACTACGATCTTTTTTTGGTAAAATATTAATATTTACCAAATTCATGGGCAGTTTCAATGATGCATACAATGCCTTAAAAGGATAGCTAATTTTCATTCAAACGAAATTAAAGTTTAAAAAGTTCTTGTTATGCATTGAAATGGTATGAGACTTTGAATAACATCAAATCTGCAATCTGGTTTTTGACTCTTATTTTTCCATCCCCAACTAATGTTTCCTCATTTGTCATTTGTTTCTGGCCGCCATATTATAACCTAAATACTCACCTTCAATTGATATTAGACTGCTAGGTGGTGCCAATGTCGGCGGCCATATTTCTTACCGGTATCCCCTACTAGAGTGCGCCACCATCTTTGTTTCTATTATCCCCTGCTCGGCATCACTATTTTATATATTTGGTTTAATTCATAGTTCCAGCATAGAAAGTTGGATTTAAAATGTTAGTTACCATCTGGTCAGGTATCATAAGTAGAGTGAAACTGGTCAGCAGCTGTGAGACTGATCACATGGCTATGTTCTGTAAATGTTAAGTCAGGTGCCAGATCTGACCATTATATTTATAGAAAAATGTGATGTGATCAATCTCACACATGCTGATCAATTTCTCCACACATTACGGTAATATTTTTGTCTGCCATTTATAAATATCACCGAGTGAAAAAATTTTGGTTTTATGCCATATCTCGGGGACCAATCAACCGACTCCCACCAAATATTAATTGCTTTTAGTTTTACGAAAGGTCAAAAAAACTTACATGTTTTAGGTTGTGTATGCCGTTTTTTATTTAGGCTAAGAAAGCACACAAAAAGTATTTTTACTACGATTTGAAGTGTTTTTCTACTACGTAAATAGTATTTACATTAATGATTATTGCGCAATTTTTAACAAATGGTAAACTGTGCTGGAACTGGCCTTTCTTCTCTACTAACACGTGTGTGTTTACTGACGCAGATGCGGACGAGGAGGTGTCGGGTGGCATGCAGCGGTCGGTGTCCGAGAAGAGCCGCGACCGCTGCGCCGCGACGTCGCACCGCTCGCCTTACCACCACCACCACCACCCTCCGACGGCGGCGGCGGCGGCGCCGGACGAGAGGAAGTTCACGACGTCGGGGGCGGTGGTGGCGGGGGCGCCACTCAAGCAGCACAAGTCGGCGCTGGCGTCGTCGCACGTGCACCACAGCACGCCCAACGTGGCGTCGATCCGCGGCGGCGGCGGCGGCGGTGGCGTAGCGGCGTCCTCGGCGGGAGCAGGGCGCCGCGACGCCAGGAACGTGTCGTCGACGAACGTGTCGAGCATGTGCTCGGCCGTGTCCGAGGGCGAACTGCTGGACCTGGCCATCCTCCCCATTTTCCAGAAGCTGCTCAGCGAGCGGCACAAGTCGCGCAGCGGCTACGGCGCGTCCATCGCCTCCTGCCCCAACATCTCCATCAAGTGCGACATCGTCGAGTACTTATAGGAGTCCGCGCGGGCAGCCGTCCGGGCGTTGCGCTTCGGCTCACGGTACTCAAGTATGCAGAAGTGAAACCGCCACCTGTATCGCGACTCGAACCGCAACACGCCAGAGAAATAGTGCCCCACCAGCAACGTGCCGGAACGCCGTTCGTGAAACAGCGCCTGGTATAGTCCATTCGCGGTTAATTCAAACTTTTTTCAAGCCCTACTGAAGTGTTACTTTCAGGCTACTACTCCACATCATGCAAACACAGCTTAACGAAGTATTGAAAATTACACCAAACGGGCAGTGCACCGTATTTAAACGCACTCAGCAGCTATTGCCAACAGACTTATTTTCTCTCTGTTTTTATTCATATAAATTTCCAAACTCAAATTAAAATTTATGTATAAAATATAAGAAAATCTATTTAATAAAAAATAATGTACTTTTATGTTAACAGACGCATAAATCGGTTGTGATATATGACATTGTTATGAAACAACCGAACACGTCATGCGTGGAGTTGTTTTTCAAATGTTTGATTCAAAAAGTGTGAAGAAACCGTGAATAGACTTTAACCTACTGGCCAGCTGGCAGCCCAGCCAATAGGGAGACGTTCGCGGCACACATTGGCCAATCAGGCACGTTCCAGAACCTCGCGCAGCCAATCAGCCAAAAGGAAATTCCAAGCCAGTTCACTTCTGTGTACTCACTCTGTTGCTGCGAATCGCCTAAGATCGTCAGAAGCACGTCGTTATTTCCGCGGTTCGGGGGAGCTAGCGTGAACTATTCTTTTTTTGTTTACCAGCAGTATTACAACAGATCCGACCTGAACACGAATCTCAGTTTATCTTTGCCAGAACTGTGGACAGAGTTACCACGTTGTCGTTATTCAAATGCGCCGACTTCGCAGAGCACCTAAATTTTTTGTTTCGCGAAACTAGTGTCGGGCTGGTAACTGACTCCAATGCATATCTTTTTGTCTGTCTGTTATAGTCATTAACGACAATTNCGAAACTAGTGTCGGGCTGGTAACTGACTCCAATGCATATCTTTTTGTCTGTCTGTTATAGTCATTAACGACAATTGCCAGCGTTATAACTTTCAAAGTGGACTCTATAGATCTTAAAAAAAAAACTTTAAATGTGTAGTTTCTACGAATGTTAACTTCTGTCATTCGTTTTGACTTAATAACACTCACGTTTTTCACAGTGCAATTGTGGTCAAACAGTTATGGCAATGGTTCTAAAAATAAGAAACTTAAATCACTTCAAACTTAAGTGTATTCCCTGGGTAGGTCTAAATAATGCATTACATNGGTTCTAAAAATAAGAAACTTAAATCACTTCAAACTTAAGTGTATTCCCTGGGTAGGTCTAAATAATGCATTACATAAAGATATTTACTTTCCGCGTGTGTTTATTTTATTTAGCTGTCTTCGTAGTAACTTGTGATTATGGCTGCAGTATGATCTTTCAAATCAGGAAAATCATTTACGGGACTCTTACAAGCAGAACACACCCTTATTTTCGCTTATGGTCCATGTGTTTATATCAGGCTTCTTGCTCAACCTTTATTACAAATTAATCACTTCAACTATTCATCTATTTTAATTCAACACTTACAATACGTTTGGTATGCTATAAGAACGAACAGATATGCCTTAGATATTAGACATCATATTATTCTTGTATAAAAATTTGTGTTTGTCTCCCTCGTGTGTGACGTGCTTCATGATGTTTGGGTAAATGAGCGTGTAGTAAAGTCTTTTTTATAAAGTAAGACTTCCAAAGCTTCTTGTAAGTAACAGTTAAGGATCACAAATAATTTTTTTTAATGAGAGAAAGAGTTTTGGTTTGTAACAGAAACATGAAGCAGCTCATCAAATAAAACTAAAGATTTCTGAATACTAATGTAGATGCATGGCAAGCAATAATTTTTGTTTCATTAATTAGCATTTTACATTCGGTCATATTTGTTCCTGAAATTACGAACGACAAGGCTGTAGGTATTGAAACTTGTCTAACAAACTTCAAACTCATATGTAAATGCACGTACAAAATTATGATAAGGTAGTGTATGAACGGAGATAGCTATATGATAAAAAGTTGAGAGGAATGTGGAATGTGGCCACGGCAGCAGCAGAGCAGCAAAAGCAATATATAACTAAATGATATATAAGTAAGCATGGCTCAGCGAAACAAGTATGAACATAGCTTAGTAAACAAAGACGTTTGAAAAGAATTAGTTTCAGGGACTAGAAGATGAATATAAGAAGCAATACTTCAGGGTATCGAAATGCAAAAATTGCTCTAGAAATGGAAATGCTGACAAAAATTCAAAGGCTGATTTCAATAATCATATGCACAAAACTGTGGACTTAGACACCAGTCTTTCGTCTTTCAATTAAGATTTCAGGAAAAAGTAAAATTTGTGTTACGACAAATGAAAAGAAAAATTGCAACCAACAGTTCTGAAATCGATGAAATAAACTGATATAACGTTCTGCTTAAGTGTGATGAGCCAAAACTGTGTGTTTAACTAGTATGCTAAACTGTAGATATACATATACTCTTCGTTAACCGTGGATATAAAAACACATTGTTTCAAGACCAAACAATAGTAGCTAAAGGGAAAAAAAACNTATACTCTTCGTTAACCGTGGATATAAAAACACATTGTTTCAAGACCAAACAATAGTAGCTAAAGGGAAAAAAAACGCCAGCGGACTTTATACAACTATCGGAGAAGGTGATTTTCTTGAAGATCATACTCAATGTGCAGACTNAAAAAAAACGCCAGCGGACTTTATACAACTATCGGAGAAGGTGATTTTCTTGAAGATCATACTCAATGTGCAGACTTTGGTAGAAAAAATAAATTTTCCTATTTCGTGGAAAGTTTCAACGATGCATACAATGCATTAAATGTGTAACTAATTATAATTAAAAGTATCACGCACTTGAACTACATAACAAGAAACATTCCAACTTTTCCTTCGTTTGGCATAACCTGTAAAGAAATGATTCAAGTGTGATTTCGGATTCTTCGGTCAATAGGACACCAAATGTTCAAATTGTAGTAATTTTTAGAATTATTTTCTATCACGAATAACCTGATCGTTTTGGAATGCTAATACATTACCAGTTGCGAGATTACTTACGATAGTGGCAAAGAATTCAGATTATTAATAAAGTGTATTTAACACACTGCGTGTTGTAGTTAGAGTATTAAAGTAATACTGAACACCAGACTTTGAAATCGCTGTCATCGCGACAGAGCTTATTGAAAAAAATAATAACAAGCAATCAAAACTATCTGACAAACAAGGAATCAAACCCAGTGATTAGTCCTCTGGAATGAGCAGCTGCGAAATTTGGTCACTTCATGAAAGAGTTCAATTTAGTACAGTATGGCCTTTTCTCAACTCTCTTTTGCTAGTATTTCTGGTGTGTATGTATTTAAGAGGTTTGTGCAAAATGGTGAACTGACTTTACAGTACATATGTTTAACATATTATCCAGTATCCATTTGACATTTTATAAAAAGAATGGTATTACACATACTGAGAATGATAAATTTAACAACAGCTAATCTAGGCGGTTACACTTTCATTTAATATTAACTTAAACCTTTACAAACAATTTAATTACATTCGGTTGACTCTTTATTAGTATGGTTTTTCATCTTTACTCACATGTTTTGTATCAAAAATTCAGTATCTTTAAATGTAGAAAATGTATCATCATTTGCTCGTTGATGTGAAAAGCATCCAATTTTATTCACAATTCTTATGCTGGGAATCGTATCTCAGGAACAGAAGAGTAATGTGAGCAAGAATTTTTACACGTTTCATTTTTGAGACGATGATAAAATTTTACATCGTGTCCCGTTTTGTGGATGAAAAAAAACCCATTAACCCTGCCAAGAAAGTATCTCTTCATCTTTAATTATAATCAGGACTTCATTATGTTAGAGCTATTATCAGATCATTAGTTTAATGCTTACTTCTGTAAGAAGTTTGGGTAAAGATTATGTAATTCAAATGTTTAATGTAAAATTATAGCTTGCTTTGACTATGTTATGAATTACATTTTGTGCTACAAGAACAAAGCATTTGGAAAATATAATTTAAACTACGCTATGAATCTACTCCTCTGTCATGAAGCTATGTCGTACACGTTTGTCAAATCCCAACTATTTAATTAATGTATTAGCAGAATTACTGAAATTTATGTTTGCTCCACATTTTCTAGCAGTAACAATTGACAACATTGGAATGTCTTTTTCTTTCAGTGAAGTAATGCATTTGTGTTTTCTGTGGTATAGTAATCAAATATTTGGTTCCACGTTCATTGATTGTTAGCATTATTTCACAAGTTTATCTCAAGTACATTTTTCATAGATATGTTCCACCATTGAATTATACCTCACTGCCGGCTACGCAAATTGGTGACCACCTTAAATTTCACAATTTCCACCTAGAAAACTAAAAAAAATTAAACTAAATTGGATTCTGCTCTTACAGTTTTAAGAAATATTTACCTGCTCCCGGGTAATTTTTAATGGACACCATGTGCTCCCAAACCATTCATAAAGACCGTGGCGTAATGTGTTCTTCTAATGCCCTTACGTTTTCTCTTTGAAATGTCATAGCACGTCATGTTCTACGAAGACGTGCTTTCGTGGGTAATCAGCAGGATGAGTTTTTCAGGCATGTTTAAATCATCTCTGCTCGTATAGGCTACAGAATGGGCAAGTGTTTTAGGCGCAACAACTTCTTGGAAAATTGCAGTGTGCATTTTAAAAACAAGGGGGAAAATGAGGAATCATATTAGTAGAAATATCTCACTTTTTTAGATACCGTTTGTGATAATGTCTGCGGGTTTCCAGTTTCAGAGTTTTCTAGCCTCCCCCATTCCTATGATGTATAAAGAATTGTAATTGTTGAAATTCTAACCCGTTGCAGATGGTGCTGTTTAAAATAAATGTTATGTGTTTAAGAAATGTAGAAAATCTGATTGGAAGTTGCGTATCGTGAGTGGTGTAAGGTAACTCAAGGGCTGTGCATTTCAGCAACAAGAAGACAATTTAGTGTGACACGTTAGCAAATGTAATTTAAGAAACATTCTTTTAACTGAACTTCAAACAGTTCTCAATTGTGCATTATCAGCCAAATATAAATTAATTTTTATTCGTCAAACTTATTACACACAAGGTAACGTGTTACTTGAATCAATTTTTAATGGCGTTGTAATACATTTCAGAAGAATGTTTTGATCTCTGTGACTTTCAAGAGTATGAACGTTACGTAAACGAACCAAACCTGAATTAGAGTGAAGCAAATAGTGCAACTTTAAGAGAGCTTTCTTTGTGAGAAGGGTGAATTTTCAGATTTATGTTAATGTTTTCTAAGTTAGTTCATTGATAGCATAACATTGTTTTATTTTTAGGCCTAATTAGTATATGCTTTAATGATGACGGGTAATATCTTTAATGAAATTTGTTTTGAAAATAGTGTTTATGGAAGTGTTATCTTACGCAGTAATTAATTTATGTTTCTACGTTTTATTTATTTTAAGTTTTACTATTTCAAGCTACTATCGGGTGATACATTATAAATATTAACATTGTTAAGTAGACGTTCTTCTACCCGAAGTCGTGTTAGTTGCAACGTCCTTATTTGCCAGTAAATTATTTTAATTGTTATAATTTACACGATCTTACCTAAAAGGCAAAAGCATACTTTTAAGGCGTAATTATATTTTGGAAAATATCATTTTCACTGTGTTGCTTTTTTTTTCTCTTAAAAATTGGGTTTGTTGTATAGGCATAAGACAAGATTAAAATTTGATGTTGCTGAATAAATTTAGTTATGTTAGTTAAGAGTGGCAAATTTTACGGACATTAAGAGTGAATACTAGTGAAAGAAACATTTGTGTGTACTGATATTTGTGAACTTGAAAATAGTTCTTTTTGAAATGATAAAAGCATGAGCTGTCGGTGCAGCAAACAATTAGTGTGTCTTCGTTATCTTGCTTGTAAATTACGTTTCGTGGATGGAGAAAATAATTTTACATCAGCTATGGATATGTTCAGTTGTTATACAGATCTCTATAGTTGTTCAAAGAATCGTTCATTTGTTTCACATCAAAATATTATATTTACATTTTTGAAGCACTTATAAATTATGTATAAACAATTTTTCAGAGGTTTACGGAAATATTCCTTCACCTTTATTCCAAAAGGTTATAAATGAGAACAATCGTTTCAGTGTGGCATGATAAGGAAATCTTTTAAATAAAATGTTCTGTTGTTCTGTGTATTTTATGACTGAAGTATCTGAAAATATTTCTTTAGAATTTTAACGTTGTTGTTCATATACTTGTACATTCGCAGTGCTTGCTGGCACTTACATTACGTACTGCTACTATGGTGGCCATTGTTATGAATGACCGTCAGTTATTTAAAAGAGCAAAATTTATTATGGTTAATGAAATATACTTTGTTAATTTTTAACTAAGATTTTGTACATATTTCTACGACTTTAACATGTGGTAAACGTTTCTGAAAAATGAATTTAAATTTCATGATTATTCAAAAATACTATTTTAGTTGTATTTATTTCATCTACAAAATTTTAAAAGCGAAATTAATAATATGTGTTGCAAAATTCATTTTGTACCCTGATTTAATTATGAAATTATGATATACTACATATATGTCTGAAATTACTTTCAAATTATTTTTAATGTTTTTAATACCACTTTTCTTAGTTTTATGAATAATTAAATTTTTTTCAACAGTTTTAGGTTAAACTTAGATCCAATCGTAAATATGATAAAACTGGGAAACTGTGTATACATTCATCTCATAAAACATTTAAAACACATTGTGTTATCACTTTTACGCGTTTTATAACGAAATTATATAAATTAATTTGCAATAAATTAATGCAGATTTGTATTACGTTGTTATGTATTACCTTGTTTGGCACGATTTAGTACTAACATTGTTGTGTAATGTATGTAAACATTTTATACGTCAAAATTATATGCTACAGAACAATCAACACGTACGAACGATCTACGTGCTCATGAAAATGTTTCACATATTTAACAATGTTTTAATTTTCAACTATATATTTCTTATCAATTTTTATGGTATGTTGAAAAATCAATGTTTTTAACAAGGAGAGACGTGTTTGTGAAATGTTTCCTTTTTAAATAGTCAAATGATGTTGATGTGATAAGAAAGTACGAAATTATTAAATGTTTATTAAATGAAAGTTGTTTTATTACACACTTGAATACATTGGTTGTTATTTTTGTACTTAACATAATATCATTCTAAAAAAAAAAATTTCACATTATAAAGTGTTCAGTGATGCGAAGATTTATAAAATACCTTTTAAATATTTGGTGTGTAAGGAAACGTAGCTTGACGCTTCAGTTTGAAACTCCGTACTAAAGAAGGAAATTCTGTTTCATTTGCAAATGACGATTAAATAAATTGGTGGATAATGTTTTATTTTATTTTCTTAAATATGTAATTACTGTAATTATTATCACTTCAAACATAAAAATATTTTATTGAATGTTATTCTGAATATAAAAACAAGACGACAAATGATATTCCTACCTGACTTGTAAACTGTAGTAAATGTCATCTCTTCTTATAAAACAGCGCGTGTGATACAATTAACATAATAACTAATTATAAAAAAACACATGCAAAACTAAAGACTTGTTGGTTTTCTCAAATGTTTTAGCATATCCTGAAGCCAAGCAGAATAGCTGTAAGAAAACGCTAAGCAATATTAACCTATTAATAAATCAGAAGAGCAACAACGGGATGAGATATTTTTACATTTTCATACAAAAATTCCTAACAAGCTGAGGTGAAGGAATAACTAGTATTCCGTTTTCATTGGCCTAGGTAAATAAAACCGTTTAGTATCACATGAGGTAAAATGCCCGTTAATACGACACGATCACAGCTTTCGTAAGTTAACCCTTCAGTGATTTTCCAGCAGTTGTTGAATATATTCTTTGCGTGAGAGACAGCGACATCGACAAATCAGCACCAAAGACTGCAGTGTTTACGTACACAGTACGAGCCAGTTACGAGAGACGCAGTGTTTCTGATGTCCACACTAAGAGCAAGGAATATTACGAAGAAGGACGAACGACGCGTTTAGAAAAGAGTTCATATGTGTCAGATACGAGAATAAAATCACCTCATGATAACTACTTTCTGATCACTCCTACATCACCAGTGTTGCCACAGCGGAGATGAACAAGTGACTCATCGTAAAAATATTTGCCGCAGTTCGTTACAACTTGAAATTCATTCCAATAGACCTTTCATTACACTATTTTCATTTTTAAAAAAAGATACAAGCAAGTCAGACTGAATTTGTGCATGGAATAACGTTGACGCGACGGTTACAATACATTTCTCACGGGAAAATTTCAATAAAGTGTCATAAATAACGACTACATCCTCCTTATCTATTGAAGACCTTTTGTAAGGTATATTCGCATCAGGCATGTCGCACCAACCCTAGTACTGTGCGCTGGAGGAAACGCCCACATGTATATAGCTATGACAAGTGCCTTCCTAACGGATATGTTACACTTCTACACTGGCGTGGTACATTGCCGTATTTGTCACCAGCTTAAATACACGGGGGACTGCTCAGGCAACATATGTTGTGTTACAGCCGTGCACAAGCGAAAGAAGAACTCTGCTGAGTGGCTATTTATTAATATAATAACCCATGATTTTTTCAATGATAGGACTAGGTTAGTAGATCGTACTACACAGAACATAGGTGGTCCTATAGAATCTATGTTAGCTTACTCTGAAAATCGTGCATGTTTGGTTGTGAAATAGTAATCAGTTAACTGCCTGTTAAACACATTCCTGTGTAAGCTAAAATCCCATCGGATAGTTCATGGTGTTCTAATTGTTAAGAACGCCAGACAAATATTTAGTTTATTGCCTCTTTATACACACTTCGTTATGGCTGTGGCAGGAAGTTTGACAAACTGTGCCAGAATTGGCGCGTAATGAGAATGGGAAACAAGATACAGGAGAAGAGAAAATATTCCTCCAGTGCAACCGGTAAGGAAATTTCGCGACAGACCCAAAGAATGCGACAGACCTAATGCATGGTACCTCATACCGAATGCGTCTGGTCTTGTTGCTAATGAAGAAGTGGTGTGTTGTATGAACAGGAAGGTATACGGACAACGGATGTTAAGAGATATGACACGTATCTAAAGGTCTATTAATTCTTTAGCAAGTATTTTTAACGAGGATATCATTAGGATAGTTCGTTGACGTACTTTTGCAATATTAAGCTAGGTCATATNTGCTAATGAAGAAGTTGTGTGTTGTATGAACAGGAAGGTATACGGACAACGGATGTTAAGAGATATGACACGTATCTAAAGGTATATTAATTTTTTAGCAAGTATTTTTAACGAGGATATCATTAGGATAGTTCGTTGACGTACTTTTGCAATATTAAGCTAGGTCATATTGAACTCAAAAATTTCTATTTAATTGTTGAAATATGATATATAAGAAAAACCTTGAAATAAAACCTGTTAGGTAAATCAACACACCAGATATTTCATCTCCAACTAAATTTCGATGCTGGTGGCCCTATATATGAACTCCAATTCACTGTTGCCGAAGAGGATTACAAGAAGTAATTTGTGTTGCCTATAAGTGGTCTTATGGACTTTCTTCAGTGATGTTAGCCATTGTCTCTCATAAATTTCCACAACATTCACTGATGTGGGCGAGGAGGTTGAATATTCCTCATTAATAGGACAGTAACTTATAAACACTTCAACCGATTCTTATGACGGCACCCATTTGCTCTTGGTAACTAGAAAAGAGGAAGGCAATTGGGATGATGTTGTGGCTATTGAAGATCAAACTGCAGTGCGTTTTACATTTATTTTTCTATAAATTTTCTGTCCTTAATTTTTCTTGATAGCTGAAGTTAGTAGCCTGAACACGTTTTACTTTTTAGAGGCACGAGGCTGGAGAACTACTAAACAGAACGTCCTAAATAGCCAAATTTTGAGAGAAAATCGAGTTTTTGACTTTGCTGCATTCATGGATTGTAGCTCGTTGCCTTTGCTGGAGTTTTATCTCTCGGAAACAGCATGGAACCAGGGAAAAATTCTCAAGACCTCGCTGTTACGAGCCGCCCAAATCTCTTCACTTACCAGAGAAAAATAAACCACAAAGTGAAGACTGCCCTCTACTTAAGAAAAACAGAACCTATGACTTTTCATTTCAAAAGATGTACGTCAAAACTGCAAAGCACGATCCTTTACCAATATATTGCAAAATAATATTTCTTGTTATGGCAATTTTTATGATTTCTTTAAAAGTAATATCATCAAAGCTTTAGTTAATTCTCTAATATGTAAGCAAACAAGCATATATTTACAATCTCACTGCAGTTCAGCACTGAATTTAAATAAAAGTATGGTTCATGTGAAATTATTTTATAAGTTTTTTTTCCATAACTTTAATGATTCAAGCATGCAAGTTACTTCTTAAAATTTTTTCCAAATAAGTGTGTTTTATTTTGATAAAAATACATTCTTCAATACACCTTCTAAAGAACATTCATATTTGAAATTTAAACTGAGTTTTAACCCTGCGACCTCTCACTTAATTCGAATCTACCATCTTCCTTTGCCTATTAACAAAATGTCCCTTCGCTGTCAGATTTCCATTTGCAACGCAAAAAGAATCGCTATCCTAGGCTATCCTGTGATATTTCTAAAACTCCGTGAAACAAATTAATGAAAGGAACTGAGAACTCCCAGAGCTGTGGTTTTGGAGGAAGGTGATTGACACTGTTCTCTAAAGGTCCAATTTCCTAATAANTCATTAATAGGACAGTAACTTATAAACACTTCAACCGATTCTTATGACGGCACCCATTTGCTCTTGGTAACTAGAGAAGAGGAAGGCAATTGGGATGATGTTGTGGTGATTGAAGATCAAACTGCAGTCAGTTTTACATTTATTTTTCTATAAATTTTCCGTCCTTAATTTTTCTTGATAGCTGAAGTTAGTAGCCTGAAAACGTTTTACTTGTTAGAGGCACGAGGCTGGAGAACTACTAAATAGAACGTCCTAAATAGCCAAATTTTGAGCGAATATCGAGTCTTTGACTTTTCTGCATTCATGGATTATAGCTCGTTGCCTTTGCTGGAGTTTTATCTCTCGGAAACAGCATGGAACCAGGGAAAAATTCTCAAGACCTCGCTGTTACGAGCCGCCCAAATCTCTTCACTTACCAGAGAAAAATAAACCACAAAGTGAAGACTGGCCTCTACTTAAGAAAAACAGAACCTACGACTTTTCATCTCAAAAGTTGTACGGCAAAACTGCAAAGCACGATCCTTTACCAATATATTTCAAAATAATAATGTTTCTTGTTATGGCAATTTTTATGATTTCTTTAAAAGTAATATCATCAAAGCTTTAGTTAATTCTCTAATATGTAAGCAAACAAGCATATATTAACAATCTCACTGCAGTTCAGCACTGAATTTAAATAAAAGTATGGTTCGTGTAAAATTATTTTATAAGTTTTTTTTTCCATGACTTTAATGATTCAAGTGTGCAAGTTACTTCTTCAAATTTTTTCCAACTAAGTTTGTTTTATTTTGATAAAAATACATTCTGAAATACACCTTCTTCTGAACATTCATATTTGAAATTTAAACTGAGTGTTAACCCTGCGACCTCTCACTTAATTCGAATCTACCATCTTCCTTTGCCTATTAACAAAATCTCTCTTCGCTGCCAGATTTCCATTTGCAACGCGAAAAAGAATCGCTATCCTGGGCATATCTATGATATTTCTAAAACTCCGTGAAACAAATGAATGAAAGGAACTGCAAATTTAATAGTAACTAAGCAATTCAGCGTCCCTGCACTAAGGGACTTTTAATATGCTTCTCTTTTAAAAAAAAAAAAGTAGTGTACCCCCTCCCCCCTCATATTTTCCTTCCTGCATCCATGGAAAGTCTGGTCCACGGGGCGTCTTTTTTCTCTTTCCACAGGCATTTGTCTGCTTGGCCTACCCTTTTTGGGCCTGCCCTGAAACCAACCTCATTAATGTTTTTTTTATAAGGAGAATCGTCAACAAAGCATCAGCGCGCATCGCACCTGAAAAGAAACGAACTCGTATAACAGAACTGAGATAATTATACCGAGTGAAATCACTCCAGGTGAATGCTGTGATGGTTCCTCACTACAGCTCACGGCCGATTCCTACCCGTACCTGCTTGTCTGAACAGCTTTATCTGTCCCTTATGACCTCGCTGTCGACGAGAAGGCTGGCATACTTACCTGCATTCCTTAGATAATTAGTACCTATAATAAAAAATAAACTGGCAACAATTCTCTATTTCCAATGTTTTGCATTGTGTACTCTCTTGTCGTAAACTTGAATCAACGTAGATTAATTTTGTGTTCTAAACAAAACATTTTAAATATTAAATATTTTGAAATTAATATAAGTAGATTTGTGACGGGAACATGAAGTTTATTATGGCGTCAGGGTACACTACACCAGTTAAGACCACAACAATTATTTTGAGAAATGTCAAAATAAATATAATTTTTGGCTATGGACAACACACGATAAGTTGAAAATAATTTTCAGACATCAAAATACAACACGGCTGAAATGAAAATTCTGTAAGTTTTAACAATAGTTATGGTTTAATTATTTTTATAACCAAACGTTACAAAAAGTTGTTTGTCGATTAGTGTTTACGTGAAAACTCAACCAATGTGGTTGGAATTTCTTATATTTCTTGTGTTTTCAGACGGAAATAATCTAAAATAGGTCTGTTTATGAATAAGTTTCGCTTGAGCGGAAAGAGAACTTGTTAATGACAGTAGATTTTATTTTAATCTAAAATAAACCAGTTTGTTTCTCACAACTTTGCATGCAGAATTTTTAAAAAATATAAATTGGTGGTTGGCAGTTTAACTTAACATGACTTACTAATAGGTTTACGCCTAATCTCCGTATTATGTCAATTTCTCGTCGCACAAGTTTCTCGTATCCTGAAGTATGATATATTCGAGTGGGTGGTCATATCTGTATAACGCATGAATACAATTCAAGACAACTAGTCTGTTATCAGAGCAAACTGCCTTTATCTAAATCATTCTTGTTTTATCCGTGAGATATCTTAAAACGAAGTGATATCGCTGGTGTTCTAAATGAATGCATGCGAAATGAATTGCTTAACATTTTCAGTAGTTTAACTGACTAAGCTTTTCCAGAATCGTAAAAAGTACATGAAAGTAATAAGTTTTTTTTTTTTAAATTAAAGCAAAATATGCAATTGCTGTCGTCGGGTCATGCGCTTTGAATGAGACTCAGACGTGAATGTTATCAAATCATTATTAAAAGATTTGTTAAACACGTCATCCAAGTGTAATAATTATGATAACGCAGTTCTTTTAATGACATTACGAATGATTGGTTCTACAGTAACTTTTGTCTGCACTTATAACTACCAGTGAAATAGAGTACTTGTTTGTTTATCCCTCGCTAAAATGCAAGTAAACATCGTTAAATTACATTGCGTTCACAATGTTCATGTTTAATTTTCTTAATTGTCTGTAATGAAATGCAAATAAATCTACTTACTAGGTATACTTCAATAAAGAGAAATTAACACTGAGTTCTTTTGTTTTAAACGACATAAAAATGAATGTTTAAAATAAAGTATTTCTATGCGGCGTTACTATAAATATATGAGATTAAGCTCAGTTCCATCAAAATATTAACAAATAGAGCTATAATTATTAAACCCGTATATAAATATATATATTACATGTACGTCTATCAACAACGAGTACATATAAATGAAGTCTTAAACATATTAAATATTCNTATAAATATATATATTACATGTACGTCTATCAACAACGAGTACATATAAATGAAGTCTTAAACATATTAAATATTCTTACATATGAATCAACTGGAAAACTAAACCGATACCTAGTAACTTACGAGAAATCCAATGTACAAAAAAACGTACAGTTAACGCGGACTCCCTACAGAGAATTTATTTACTTTTGGTTTGCTTGGATATGGACGTAGAAGTTTACAAGTATATATATATATATTTTAATCTACAATTTAAAAAACTATAATGTAATTATAATAGAGTAACATATTTTGTGACAATATTAAGTTTTGCTCACATATATTAATTATCACGTAAATTCATCATCGTATAGAGCAACGTAATCATAACAATATCTTCACTTAGAAGTTAAATTTTAAAATTGAAGCGTCCTTTCATATTTTTTTATTACAGTTTTGAAATTTTTTACTGCAAGTAAATAATCTGTTATTATTTTGCAGGATATAAAAATTTCCCTGGGATGTGTCAGACAAAGAGTTAAAATTTTGGACTCTTTCTTAAGATTACAAGTTTCCATTACTTATTAGAACAAGGAAATGTGGGTAATAATTTGGTATACTACTTTACATGTAGATGTCTGAGAAATGTTAGAGATACGTTTAAAATGAAATAATGTCTTTAATTTAATGCATGGCTCATCAACAAATCTCCTTGCCCGTACAGTGGAGNGATACGTTTAAAATGAAATAATGTCTTTAATTTAATGCATGGCTCATCAACAAATCTCCTTGCCCGTACAGTGGAATGGAAATCATGACTTTATGTCTGACTGCCATTCAATTGTTTCCATTCCCATAATCTAAACCACATTACTATAACCAATGATTGGTTTTCGGGTGCACCGTAATGCTGAAAATTATATGAGCATTCCAATAGTCTTGCTACAGAATGGGTGGTCCTGAAATATTTTTTAATAGAATATGATAGCGCTGGCACACTTCTCAAATACTCAATAAATTTAATAACATAACAAAAAGCTAATAAATTACAAAAATTTAATAACATTCCAATAAACTAAAACATATTCCCAAAATTCTCAATACATAAAAAATTACAAAAAAATCGATTTAATAAAGATATTTTAATAAATAAAATTAAATGAAAAATAAAAAATATTTTTAAAAATAACACAATTATTTATATTTTACTTAAATACTAATTAATTGCCATTCTTAAATAATGAAAACCAACAATGCTTCACGACATCGCCTGCAGCGCCTCTCCTGGGCTCGTGACCATATCGGTTGGACCCTAGACGACTGGAAAACCGTGGCTGGTCACCTGAGTCCTGATTTCAGTTGATAAGAGCTGATGGTAGAGTTCGAGTGTGGCGCAGACCCCACGAATCCATGGACCGAAGTTGTCAACAAGGAACTGTGCAAGCTGGTGGTGGCTCCATAATGGTGTGGGCTGTTTTTACATGGAATGGACTGGGTCCTCTGGTCCAACTGAACCGATCATTGACTGGAAAGAGTTATGTTCAGCTACTTGGAGACCATTTGCAGCCATTCATGGACTTCATGTACCCAAACAATGATGGAATTTTTATGGATGATAATGCGCCATGTCACCGGGTCACAACTGTTCGCGATTGGTTTGAAGAACATTCTGGCCACCAAGGTCGCCCGACATGAATCCCATCGAATATTTATGGGATATAATCGAGAAGTCAGTATGTGCACAAACTCCTGCACCGGCGACACTTTCGCATTTATGGATGTCTATAGAGGCAGCATGGCACAATATTTCTTCCGGGGACTTCCAACGACTTGTTAAGTCCATGCCACGTCGAGTTGCTGCACTTCGCTGGGCAAAAGGGGGTCCGGCAAAAGGAGGTATCCCATGACTTTTGTCGCCTCAGTGTATATCTTTTCAGGTGTAATTCCATGTGTCATGAATTTTATCCTGCAGTAGATTTCATTGGAGGTAATATGCTCGTCCTGTTTACTCATATCAAATACCATGAGCGGGGCCAAACTCTTGAATGTATCAGGGCTCAATATCGTGGATTTGGTGCAGCCATAATATGCATTTTGGAATTGAGCATTCATCTGATATGTTAGCAAGTAGCGCCCATTTTCAAAGTTCATATTCATTTCAATGTACAGATAGGATTAGCTTTTAAAAAATATTTTCACATTTTCTATTTGGCATGTGTTGAATTGCGAACGACTCACTATCACATTGTGCTGTCTTCCGGTCTGTAGCCCAATGATGATGTACCTCGTTTTCTCAGAAGAAAAGCTGGACTTCACCTTACAATTGATGTGCTGACTTGCTGGCAATCCAGGCTAGTCTCGAGACTCCACGACCTGAAAGCCACATAGATGTTTTTGCCATTTTCCACATTGTTCAGAATACTTATGCAATTAGCAGTACTCAACTGAACATGAGGCAGCATCCATTCGATAGATTGTAGATTCAGTTCCGCTGTATCCAGGCTTTCTCCCATACCCACGATGGATTCCACATGCATATTGGCTAGGAGCAGTACCAGCTCCTGCTTCGAATTTAAGATAATTCGTTTGTAGTCTTCGGCAAATCCCAATAGCATGGAGAGAAGTATGCACACTTCTAACTTGCCTCCAGGGTACGTAGGAACACTGTAATCATTTTCGATTCCCCAGCCTGCTGTCTTGGCCACAGACAGTTCATTAGGAGTGAGCCGAAGGTAATTTTCGATCATCAGGTTATGCCCACATCTTGGGACTGGTCCACCTCAACACCATTGAAAAAATACATTATGCGATACATTAGGTGAAGAATTACATTGCTCGTTTTTTTTCATCGGGGCTGGATTGGTTCCATCTTATTTTTTTAGTGTCCCCCTAATTCGCCGCAAAGACTGGCAAGGAAGAGAGCAGATATGTTGGTGTGGGACCGCTATCTGAACTTCTTATTGTATTTTGTATGGTCCGATCAGGAAAGGTTGGTATGCAGGAAGTGCCATCTTCCTTACACTGTCTTCAAAAATGAATGGCTCTTCGATGTTTATCTAATCTTCCATGATGTTGGACCACAGAGAAAAATCTCGCTAGCAAGAGTTAACTTCTTGGAGATCTACGGAGTACTGATTGCAGGTTTTGCACGACAGTTTATTTTATTGCTTCTGGTCACCATAAATATTATTCCCATTTTTTCAAATGCAGGCATAGGGTGATTCCTTTGTTTATAAATCTCACCAACTCTTTGTGCTGGTCATTGACTGTCAAGACCAGCTATTGTGCTCTCTTCGCGACGACCAAAACGTAAATGATGATTTGCGGTACTAAAACCAGTTTAAAACCTGGAGGGACCACATGCGAAAATTCATGCATCGTATTGCGCGGCCTGCCATTAAGGTGTGTCCTACTCGCTAAATTGCAGTTTATTTGTATCACATTGCATGGCAAGATATTTACGGACTGCAACGACTTGTGTGTTTTTGCCAGCTTCGTAGATGCATGGCTTAAACCCGAGCATCGGTCCGATATTACCCCGTTTCGTATAGTCGATATATTTTCTGCATCTGATAAGACTCAGAGGATTGGGATACCCACAAAGTTCGAATTCTCTGTCGTGGGACAGCGAATCTTTAAATGTATATTGCAATGCCGTCTATTTCATAAGAGCTTATGGACAGCGACACCTCATGCGAAACATTACCACTTTTTATGAGCTACAGCTTGCAATTTTTTTCATCTTTATTCGGTATCGCATTGTAGTTTTTAAAATTGGAAAGGCCTGTACACCATTCGTGTCAGGAAATGTACCGCACACAGCTCGGAGCTACGACCCATTAAGGTAAGTGTTATCGACATTACTGATGGTGTCCTGACAATGTACAACCATTTTTAAAATGACTTGTTCAAGCTAACCTGGAAGCAATTACACAAATGTCCACATGTCCATGTGTTAGGCATCTGCTCCATTTCGTAGTTGTATCTCAGCTTCGCTCCTTTCAGGTGTCATCGCAGTTCGGGTGGAGGATGCCAATTCCCAAAACTGTCATCATAGTCTGCAGGTTTACCCTTTTTTATGTAAGCCACCTAGTGCATACCGGGCCTTTCTGTCATGTTCAGATTAATTATGTCACATTAGTTTCTCTTGGGTTTAGGGGGCAAAGCATCTCTCATATACACTACCCTGAAATGCTGTATTTCCAATTTGTCTGCAAACAGTTCCAAATTCTCGTTTGTGAGCAGTCGTTTTGGTATAGATTTCGTTAACACCTCCTACTTCCGTGTGGCTTTTGCACACTTCCACCTCCTACTGGGTATGCCTTAGGTAGAGACCTTGGCAAATTTTTTTTTTACCCATGGCAATAGCTTCCATATTTGCATTGTTAATTGTACCTCGAACAACTGCTTATGTTGGTTCCATGCTGTGTTGACAGCTCGGACGATACCACTCGTCGATGCAATAATTACCCCGAGTGCCCTGAGCGCAGGCAAAAGTAATGGAAAAAAACTATAGCTAAATGTTTTCTTGGCCTTGCATGCTATACTTCCTTTTGTCACTGCATTTCGTTTCACTTGTGCCTTTCTCTTGCTCTCTGTACCCATTCCCATATTATCCTGTGCCTTTTTCTTCCTCTTACCTCCCATTCCCATTATCACATTAGCCTTCATCACGTTTAATATGCCCCAGAAGGATATTTTTTCTCCCAGACCAGTGTCTCATGATTTTCTTTTTTAGCGGCCTTCTGCGCAAGTATCTTATCTGTCTGGTGTCGGGCTTCTAGATCCTCGTTTAGGGAGTAAGCGATATTGTGCTTCTTGCATGCCTCGTCCAGTGCATTGATGCCTGTGTCGCCACGAAACAGCCTTTTCGTTAGCCTGGTTCCCGGCCCACAGAACTTGTATCTGGGAATGTGCATCTCGAAATGGTAAATTGTTGATCAGTGTATCGATGATCCGGCTTCCAGCTATGGTCTTACCTCCTCGAGGCATAGCAGTGAACTGAGAGAGAAAAGTATAAATATTCTCCTTTTATACATTTTTGTTTCAGTATCATTCTAGACTTGGAACAGTATGGATGTATCACATATTCATGTATGTCATTTCAGTGCAAAATATGTCAACAACAGTTTACCTTAAGTGATAATTTGAAGCGACATTTTATTACTAAGGAAACATGCTTCATGTCATCAAGAGGCTTGCTGATACGACCTCCTATTCCTCCTACTCCTCCTCCTCTTACCCCCACTCCTCCTCTCATCTACCAATGTATGATTGAACATGCAGAAGAAAAGAGTTTACAGATCGTCAAACTAGGTGTTTGTCTTCCCGTGCAAATAACCGAGGAAGATGATGAGCTCATTCATGACTCTTGTCATGGTGACCTGTTGCCTGGTACCATGAGATGCATCATCGCAGGACCATAGTATCGTGGGAAACATGCATCCTACTGAGCCTGCTGGAAGAAGAGAATGGCCTTCGGTTCGAGAACGTGTGCTTATATTAATAATTGCTCCTGCAACCGAAATTCCAACGACTGGCATGATTACTGCAGGCCATGGATGGCATGGGATATTTCCCTTGCAATGATAATGAAGCCATCGTGCCTCCTAACGAAGTATTGGCAAACTCGATATTTGTCTTCGATGATATTACCTGCGATAAACGAAAGTGAATCCAAAAGTATGGCATGCGAAGGGGGACTGCGTGTTCCTCGGCCAGACTTATTAGCGCATATCCAAACAGCTTCTCTGCGACAATGCAAACATGTTGGTGGTGTTTCGCACGGACGATATGAATTTGCGACATGTTTGCAACGATTACATAAATATGGACAGGATGCTGTATGTCTTGTACTGGAAAGAGAAACACAGATTTTTGATGATCGTTAAGGACTGGCCCCTATATAATAGAAGGTACCAACAGGGATTCGATCAGTTCAAGGTCGACCATCGAGAATGAGTAACAGCATATCGAAATTTGGGCAAAGTAACCTCAAGCTGTGTCTTGATAAAGTCGAAGATGGAGGCTGTATCATACCAAGAAACAATGGAACTTGTGATGCCGGTAGAAGAATAATTCGAAATGTTAGCGAACCCAAACGATTCGAGGATACTTCTACTAAATATTTCGTCCTCGAAACTAGTAATGCCATCATCTGTCTGAGCTCTGGGCCAAGACAGCGCATGTGAAGGCCGAGATCGTCCGCGATATGATGGCCATGGACGAGTACATGACGACTGACTGTTCAAAGGCAAATTATCTACAGATTGAATGTGGCATCTGCACAAAATGAAGAGAATCTGAAAGGGCTGAAAGATTCCATATATCATACATTAGCTACCTCGATTTCCTACCTCGCCACGAATAAGGTTATTCAATATTACAGCAGGTATATATTGGATATATTCAGCGAACGCCTGGGCAAGATCGAAAGTATTTTTCGAGCGACACATGATTAAAACTATAAAAGATAGCAACAGTAAACATTTTTATTCAGTCCTATGTCGGACATTGCCAACGACTTACATCGAGTTATACAATCTATTCGCTCGAAGAATTTACTCGCCAGGAGCACCAAAATTTCATTAGACCTTATAAATAAAGATATTTTTAAGCACTTCACACGTCTCGAAGTGCTCAGGGAGAGCTACGGAGCACCCATAATCGTGAAGACCGAAATCGACGATACTGCTGAGTCTATGAAGAAGTGGAAACGTGATGATGTACTAACAGATTGGGGCGATGTATCGGATGCGGATTTGTCACACAAGAAAGTGGTACGGAAGAGAGTCTTCAAACCCAATGCTCTGGTTCGTCGCTACCTACGAACTTACATATCTCGTAAACATGATACAACCTATGGCGTATACAGGCATAATTATAAATGGTTCCTTGGTGCTGATAAATAGAGTTTCTACCTGATGGGATAGTCCAAGTAGGCAATTACAAGACACATGGAACCCCCGGGCTTAACGAAATTCTATTTCGCAAGTAGCCCAGGAGTTAACAGAATCCGACCTGTTGGAATACAAAACATTGCTTGAACTCACACTTACACTTTACCAATATAACAATCCTGAGACAAGCGTCTATACGGACGAAGATCATGAAAAAAATCGACATTTTCACATACCAATTCAGTGGCCTAGCGTTGAAAAGCAGCGCGGGTCTGAAGAAGATAGACGACGACAAGAACACCGGCTATGTATTCTGGGACGACCAGAACGATCTGGTCGATAGGCTGCAACTTTTGCTCACTTCGCAAATGGTTGGAAATTACTCTCTCACTAACATGACAATTTCGATTATCGAAGAACTGAAGGAGGGAGACTACACAGAATGAGTCGATTGGGGATCGCCAATGAACTGCACACATCTGCGAGATACAACTACCGTCACTGCAAGGTCGTGATATGTGGGATGAAATACCTATTTCAATCCGACCTCGAGGAGATCATACCGTATACTTTGGTCAACAAGAGCTACAAATACATATTGACCGTCATCGATGCATATAGCATATTGGCCTGGGACAGGCCTATCAAGTCGAAGAATCACCGAGGCCATGTCGAATGTTTTGCGCGAATAATGCATCCCGACTAATCTACAAACCGACAAGGGCAAGGAATTTTACAATGCAAAGTGCAATGCCCTGATGAATAAACATTACATAAATCATTATTCCACATACAGCAATCTCAAAGCTTCTATCGTAAGAAGGTTCAACAGGGCTCTGAAGGGCAAGATGTGGAGGCATTTCGCAGCGAATGGCAACTACTAGTGGTTGAATTTACTCCCAAAACTCGTACACTAATATAATTCTACAGTGCACTCGACTACATGCATGAAGCCCAAAGACGCCAAGGACGAGTCCATACTTCGAGTAATGTATGTTATTCCGAAGAGGAGGTATCCACGCAATCCTAAAGCCAGGGTTGGCGACATGGTGCGCATCTCCAAACAGAAAGGCATCTTCGAGAAAGGGTTCACAGCTAATTGGAGCCCGAAAATCTTTCGTGTGCGACGTATATGCAACTATGCTCCGAGGACCTGCTATCTCGAGGATCTGAATAATGTTCCCATCCATGGTGGTTTCTACAGTAATGTATAAAAAATGACAAACGAAAAAATCCCAGATGGCTGCATACGA
>NQII01002041.1:0-108391 GCA_002778355.1 Clitarchus hookeri
TACTTCAAATCCACGTATAAAATATTTATTGTAGTGACACACTTGTAAGATTACATTTCGCCCTCTTGCGTGAATTGTTTGTATATATGCGCCCCGGTATTCATAATTTTGCCAAATATTTTTATGATTAAAGTGGCATGGTTTGTATGTATAGTTAGTTGTACCTTTAAGGTTTGCGACACATGAATCTCAAGATCGCTGCAGGAAAATAATCACCTCGGATTACAGCTACGTTATTACGCCCAGAACTCAACACCTCATCGTAGTCATCACTTCCATCGAATAAGGTTTATTCTACTCAGGTTGGGAAGCTCAATGTTTTTAGTCTGGCAACCAAACATTTTCACCGCCAAGGTGCACTGGTGTTGCATGTGCACCGAACATTTTCGTTCTGTATGCAAGTAAATGAGAAAATAGCAGTTTTCATAAAATAAATATAATTTTGTAATACCTTCTTATTTGTATTGTGTTAGAACCTACGAAAAGAATAAACTTTGTTGTTATCACTAGAATGTAAATAGAGAGTCCAATCATGGTTTCTTCGGATGTTTTGAAAGAACCTTTAAAAAATCACCATAGGAGTAACACGTCAACCTATTTTTTCAATAACTTGTGTACCACAATTATATAACACTCTGATTAACTTCAAAGTATTGAATTCTTGAATAAACGGATCTTTAACTTAGCATCTTCTTCAACTTATAATATTTATTTCGTTTTCAATACCAATTAAAAACAGCGAGAGCAGCTAATTTTTGGCAACGGCTAGTAAGAAATAGTACACGGTTAAATATTGTTTCAACCAAGTTTTGTTATAATATTCTCTAATTAAACGTTGCCTATTTAAATACTTAGCTAGCCATGATGGAAACAGATTTCATTGTCTCAGTTAAAAATATCAGCGCAAAATATGGCGCGTAGGCCTTAGTGGCATGGTGTTTTTTTGTCGACCGAGGAAGAAACTTCAAATAGGTTGTCGGTGGAGCTGAGCTTGTCGCTCGCTCTCTTTCTCTCTCTCTCTCTCTCTCTCTCTCTCTCTCTCTCTCGGGAAGTTTCGCACTGCTAGTCGCAGCAGGATAATTACACATGTTTTATATTTTAGTGAATTTCACACTTATTACAGCGAAAATAATGAATTTGAATTTTTTGTGATTTACAACTGAAAAGATATTTTAATGTTTGAAGACTTATTATAATATACTTAGATGTGATGGCGGGAGGGTTATAAATCCGAAGTTGGCAGAAGTGGCGTCTTGCGAGTGGTGACTTTACATGGCGTGTTGCTGTTCAACAAAGCGTTAATTTTCTTGCTCCGAAAAATTCTTCAAATTACCACATCAAGTTCCTACACGTTGTGTTTTTTAAACCTATCTAGGCAAGTCATGATATTGTGATGAATCAGTGTTTCCATAGCAGTAATAGATATACTGTAATGTGTGTAGTGACTGTTGCGTATGAAAGGGTGTGGCTGCATCGTGGTCATTATGCTGCCCCAGTGTGTGTGTGTGTGTGTGTGTGTGCAAATATTGGACGCGCAAAAAGTATACGTTTTCACCGTAAACTGTTTTTATGACGAAGTTAATTATTTAGGTTCACATCTGTTTATTTCTCACAACCTCTTAACATTGCCCGAGGTGTTTGAAACACAGTAAGTAGTGTAACGTGCTTATGTTTCTGTGATTTGAATGTTTGCCATAATCCCAACAAATGACTAACTAAGCCCAGCCAGACAATTTTAAATAAATAATTAAATAAACCTAGTAAAAACTTAGTACNCGGTAGACTTATCTGTGTGCATGTTCACCACTATCTTTTACGTTGTCAGTACAAAAAATAAGCGACACGAGTAACAACTCGTCTTTTTCGTTGGACTGGTTGCTCCTTCGTTTTAATATTTGTTCCAACTGAGGCCGTTATTTTAACGAAATAACCCAACACACATCAATAACAAGATGTTAAATACTATAATTATTTCCCCCACAGTTGTAACAGTGTTAAACACAGTCACGGCAAAATATGTATCTTGTATAACAAATATTAACAACGTAAAATAAAAACAGAAAGAACTATCGTCAATACAGACATTGTTAAAAAGTCATAAAGCTGATCAAAATATGGTTATAGGCCTAAATTGTGAACATTCGTAAGTAACAGTTTTTGAAATATGACAGTAATATTTGAACAGCTGCAAACAGTAAACAAAGCATTTGACAGTTGAAACTTAGAAGTCAGATGACAGCTTTTATGTTTACACGTAGCGGAAGGATACGTAATCGGTAACCAAAAGGAAAAATTTAGTAGGGCTTTAGTAAAGCTTGAAATAATTGTGAATGGACTAAAACAAAATATGTTCACATGTTATTTAATATTCGGTTATTGCAAACTGTATATAGCAAAACGTTGGCTTACACAAGCACTTAATTTAATTTTAACAACGGAATAAAAATAGTAAAATGGTTAAAAATATATTTTTTAAAACTTTCCTGCGCAGTTTCCTGAAGGTGAAGAAGAAATGTAGGTACTAAGTTCCTTTTGATGACGACGATATTTATTTCCCAATTAAATTCGTAATGGTTTTCCATTGAAATAAGCTTGCTTACGAACGCTGAATTCCAAACACAGTTTTATTTTCACTGTTCGCTCTTGTAAATACAATTGCAGGGCGTGAATAATTACGAAATAATGTTTATACTTAATGTTTTGGCTGGAGCAAGTATGTATTGCAATTCGAGCCAAAAAACTTACTTTTAAACATGAAAATATAAAATATCTCCGTTACCGCCAACATATAAGTGACCCTTTGGAACACCAACGTACCTAGTGGTGGAAAATTTCCGTATGCCAAACTTTCCCATAAGAAATCTCGTTTTGTTCCTAACGTGAGTTCAGTAAACCTTACATATAACCCAACACATCGTCCAGTAAAGATCACGGCTGATACCCGTAAACATGATTAGTCCATGATAACCATGCTCAGTGTCATTCGTCATTCAATAAAATACGCATCGCACCTTGTAATTACCAAAACGGGGGGTTACAAATGACAATACAGTGTGAAAATAGGATACAGGAAACTAAAGAACAGGTAGAACAGTTGGGCATTAAAACTTTTGAAAAAACACAAGAATTAGAGGTTAAGTTAACAGAAAATGAACAGTCGGTCGTAGTTCTTCAAGCGCAGGTAAATTAAATTGGTAGTCTAATTACCAGACTAGAAAATGAAAACAGACAAGTAAAGGAAACGATTGTATCACAACAAGAGATGAAAGAATTTCAGGGAAATCTACGAAAGGATTTCGGTAATATAGATATAAACTTTCAAACAGTAAACCATAAAACAAATACAGTAGAAAATAATGTCCAGAAGGTAGAGGAACAGGTAAAGGGATTAGAACAGCATTGGGAAGAAAGGTTAGAGACAGTCAAGGCACAGATAGTTGAAGAAATTTTACCAGTATATAATTCTGGACAAGGCGACAGACGAGTGTTAGAATATAGGCATGTTGGTCTCGCTGTCGAGGATGCAAATACTTTTGAAAAGATGGTTCCTAAATTTTATGGCAATGAGAGGGGTGTGCACGCAAAAGAGTTCATTCAAAAATGTGATAGGACTATAAAGCAGCTGGCATGTTCTGAGGAAAACAAACTAAATTGGTTTGTCTCTCGATTATAAGGTGCAGCCAAGCAATGGGCTACTAATCGGGAACAATTGTGGAACAAATATGCAGATGTTCAAGCAGTTTTTTGCAAAAATATTGGAGTACATTGCAGCAGAATGAATTCTTGCAAAATTTATTTACAGGAAGGTACTCACCGTGGGGTGGTTCCTTGGCCGAGTATTTGCAAAATCTTTACCTGCAGGCCAAATTTTTGGATTTTCCAATAGCAGAGGAAAGGTTTCTAACCCACATAGTGCACCATTTCCCTGCCGGGGTACAGGATGGAATTATAGGGTCTCGTGCGACTAGATTATATGAAGTTGTGGCCTTTGATAGGCGAGATGAATGGGAAAGTAGATATGGTTACAAGAATGATGAGCACAAACCGTATCAGAAGGATAGGAATCTGAAACGGGGACAGGAAACATCTGCACAGGAGACAGGAGCCCAGGAAAACAAATATAAACCAGGTGGAATTAATTATCATCACAGGGGTAATGGGATGTACCAGGATCATTACAATAGGGAAGTTCGAAACCAATACATAGGACGAAATTGGGGAAATAACGGGAACTGGGGAAATAACAGGAACTACAGAGGCACTGGATCAGGTCAAAGGGAAGGTGAAACACTGGAGCAAAGATATTCAAATATCCGTCTCCAACCATCACCTTCAGCACCGCATTTAATCGAATTGGAGGGGAGGATCACCGCCCAGAGCCTACCCCTACAATAGTAGCATGGGCAGAAAATAGTTGCGAGAGACAAATTGCTATTGTATCTACTCCAAATTTCATTAAATCAAGGTCAGAATTAATAGGAACAGAATGGGAACAAGAAAATGAAAATTGTCAAAATAATGGATGTCCAGTGATAATAGGGACAGTTGCAGGGAAAGGACAGATATTGTTACCCATATTAGTTGATTCAGGAAGCGAAGTCACGGCTATGTCAGAACAATGTGAGCACACTATTAAAGAAATCATTAAGTCAGATTTACCTAGTATTGCAGTTTCAAATGTAACTATAGTAGGAGCAACAGGGATCAGAAACAAAAATGGGAAAATACAAGTACTGATAGAAATAACATTTGGACAACGGTGTTTTTGGATAAGTTTTTTGGTGGTAAAGGGACTGAGCATTGAGGCAGTGATTGGTTGAAACAATATCAAGCTATTATCAACTATGCAAATAAAACAATACAACTAATGAAGGGTGAAATAGTAATTCCACTTTGTGAAGAACAGAGGTGTAGAAAACGATTACAGTTAAGGATATTTGAGGGAAAATATGGGCAAGAACATAACCAAAATTCAATAGACTGTCGTAGGTTGATAACAGAAGAGGCAAAAAGAGATGACACTATTGATAATAAGTTTCAGTATATTAAATCAGGTAGGGGAGTTACCTCAGACATGGCAAATACAATCAATAATGTTCTAAAATCAGAAAGAAATGTTTTTTTCAAAGTTTCCAGGATTAAACAAAAGGTATGAATGTGAGTTAGTAGTAAAGGAACACAAACCTTTTGCAATTAAGCCATGCCCAGTACCATATGCAGTTCGACTTGCAGTAAATAAATAAATTCAGAGAATGGTAAAGTGTCAAATAATCGAAAGACATCCTTCATAGTATTCGAACCCGTTAGTTGTAGTTAGAAAAAAATATGGGAATGTGAGACTTTGCTTAGATACAAGAAAATTAAATACTATTATAGTACCAGACAGGGAGGCACCTGCACCCATGGATTAATTATTACAAAAATTTTAAGACTGTCAATATTTTTCTAAAATAGACCTGGTTGCTTCATATTGGAAAATTCCCTTAAAAGAAAAGAGTAGGAAGTATACTGCCTTCAAAGTACAAGGAACATCATATTGTTTTACACGCCTACCATTTGGGTTAAATGTTTCAGTAAGTCATTTCATTAGAGGATTAGAACAGGTATTAGGACCTGAAGTATTAGAATTTGCAACTGTGTATCTAGATGATATACTGATTGCTTCTAGAGAGCTTAAAGAACATTGTTTACAGTTACAAATGGTTCTTAAGAAACTAAATGAAGGGGGATTAATAGTTAATTTGGATAAGTCAGAATTTCTAAAGGAAGAAATTCATTTTTTAGGAAATGTGGTAACTCCACAGGAAATAAAAATAGATCCAGAAAAAATAAAGGCTATTTTAAATTACCCAATAGCTTCAAATAGGAAACAACTTAAGTAATTAATAGGATCTTTAACTTTTTCAGAAGGTACATAGCAAACTTTAGTGACATTTTTTCACCATTACGAGAATTAATGCAGAAAGGAAAAACGTGGGTTTGGGGAATAGAGAAACAGCAGGCTTTAGAGAAATTGAAAGAAAAGTTAGTATCATCTGTTATCTTACATCACCCTAAGTTAAACCAGAAATTTTACATTGCTTGTGATGCTTCAGATAAGGCCGTAGGAGCAGTACTTTTCCAGTACGAGAGTAATAAACCGAAACCAATTGTTTTTGCTAGTAGAGCTCTCAACACAGCTGAGTTAAACTATACGGTGACTGAAAAGGAATTGCTTAGTTTGGTGTTTGCGACACAAAAATTTAGAACATACATTTTTGTAAACCGACGGAAGTCCAAACTGACCATAAGGCATTGTGCCATATCGGGTCATGGAAATTGTTGCATGGAAGGATAACTAGGTGGATTTTGGCCTAACAGAAATATGATCTGAATATACAGTATGTACCAGGAAAAACACAAGTTGTAGCAGATGCATTATCCAGGTGCCAGGGGGAGGATAGATCTTTGGAGAAAGAGTTTTTTCTTAGGNTATCTTTGGAGAAAGAGTTTTTTCTAAGGGCATCTAAAAAAACAAGTAACATTATACCAGGGACTGGTAGGTCAATTGAACCAGGGAATACGTAGAGATGCAAAATATGCAAAAGTGTTGGAGGTAATAAAGTCAGGAAATTGTAGTGACGTAATATCGGACTTATTTGTTATCCAAAATGGAATCCTATTTAGGAGAAAAGTAATAGGGGAAGAGCAATGGGTGTTGTGTATTCCTGATAGTTTGTCAGATGAGAAATGTGTAAAGGCACATGTAGAATGTGGCCATTTTGGAATTGCTAAAACAGTTAAATTTATTCAAGAGTTTTGTTGGGTAAGANTATCGTCGAGTAACTAAGAGTATCAAAGAATGCCTCTTGTGTGCTCAATCAAAGGTACCGAACCTTAAGAGTTATGGGACTGTGCAACATGTCTTAGCTAACGAACCGTTTGAGGTAGTGACAGTGAACTTGTTTGGTCCAATGCCAGCTGGGCACCAGGGTATAAAATATTTACTAGTAGTTTTGGATGTTTTTCAAAATTTGTAAAACTTTACCCATTGAGGCAGGCATCTGCTAAGGCTGTTACCAAAATAATTACTGATAAGTATTTACTAGCGGTAGGAATGCCGAAGAAGGTAATATCGGATAATGGAACACAGTTTCGGAGTAGAAATGGAGAGTGGCACTAGAGAATCTATTAGGAATACAGGTAGAATATACCTCGGTGTACCAACCTTCAGAAAACCCCACCGAGAGAGTAATGACAGAATTGGGGAAGCTGTTTAGAGTTTTCTGCCACGAGAACCATAGTTTGTGGATAGGAAAGGTAGCAGAAATTGAGCACCTTTTGAATAACGTGCACCACGACAGCACAGGGTATACAACTGTAGAGTTAATTAAAGCGCAGCAGCCAGAATCATAGTTAATAAAATTGGTGAAGTTTCTACCGCAAGTAAACACGGATCTAGCGGTCAAATTTCAAAGAGTAAACAAAAGGTTAGTATTGAAGGCTGCAAAGAGAAAAGAGAGAGATAATAGGAAACATAACCCCATTGTGTTAAAAAAAAGGGGATAAGGTATTAAAACAGAATAAAACTCTATCATCTTCAGAGCGCAAGGAATTTCACAAATTCTTCTTACTGTATGAAGGGCCATACGTGATAGAAGAGAAAGTAGGCCATGACGTATACAGGATACATGGAGTAAATCATTACACTTCCCTTCTCCGGCCTTGGGAGAGGCAATAGTAAATAAGGGATTAGGTTAGTGTGGATAGGAAAATAATTCAGATTGCTGACATGTACATGGTTATTTGGTAGTAATTCACAATTGTGAGAGAGAGTGTTTCTGTCAGTATGTTTTAAAAGAGAATTGAACAATACACTTACAGTGTAGTAATGTTTAAAACTAGTCTTTTATCATTGTAAGGCCAAAAAGAAGCAAATGCGTGATGAGGAACTAATAGGCAAAGGATAGTGATTATATAATAATCAATATTGTAAATAATCAGGCACAGGATTGTTAATAAACAGCACTAAGCACTGTACATAAGGACACCATGCGAAGTGCATACAGCGTCGTGGGAATGTTGAATTTTAGAATGACTGATACTCTTTTTAGAACTTTAAAGAAAATTTTGGTGCTAATGATTGAGGTTGTGCTACTATGTAATGGATTGTAACTATCATTATAGTCTGTATGGGTAAGTGTGATAATTAATACAAACTAAATGGTTCAATGCAACTGTATAACAGTATACTGTGAGTATATAGGAAAGGTTGTATTATACTTGTGAATTTTCATTAAATATGGGTAGTTTTATTTCAAAATATGTACTAAAGTTAATATAATAATATTTTGTTACCATGTTTTTAAATTTAATTGCCATAACTTACTATTGAAGATCAGGCAATTAGTAAGTACTTAGTAAAAACTTTTGTAGAAACTCGATGCATCTTGATAGTAGAAGCTCAAGCTGGCATGGGCTAGTTGTGGTAATACCTGTGTGTGTTTTTTTCTTTCTAAAGACATACTGTGTTAGAAACAATTAATAAGAAATAAGTTAATATTGTAAACAGAAGTATGAATAGCTAATGACTAAGGAAAATGTTCTAATATTATAATTACCACAAAGTGTATTAGTGAAGATTTTGTGAACGGAGATATCTCTTTTAATTGGGTAAACAGTTGTGTTAATGTAACTAATGGGATTTATTTATGCAGAGTACCGAACAGGAAGTGCTATATGAATGTTAAATTTTTATTTACATTTGAACATTGTGTAACATAAAGAAACAAATAATTACTGTTATTTTGCATTAAAAGTTGACAATAGGAATTATAAGGAAGATTAATTAAGGATGCAGTAAATGTTACCTAAATTTCCAAAGGTCGAGGTGGTTGAGGTGTTGTATAGTATTGAGCCTTAAGTATCGGTTTATGTAGTAGGAGATTTTGCTGCAGTTTATGGTGTCCTGGGATCAGTGGCACAAGGAGTAAGTGTAGTTGGATTGGGAGAGGTCTGGGGCCCTTTTTTATAGTCATCACTGGCCTAGTGAGAGGCAGTCGTAGAGGCTTTAATGTTTTTTTGTCAGCACTGACCTAGTGGTGAGGCAGTCGCAGTGGCGTTTTTATAGTTTTGGGCAGTGAGGAACCAAAGGGCAGCAACTCACAATGAATCATCAATGACACAGGTGTAAATACACCCTCAATCACAAATTAAAACAACAGGTAACTAATTGAAACCAGTGAAAGATATGATTTTATTGCAGCATCCCCGTAAATATCTTGTTACTCTTCAACAGGTGAAGTAAATAGTTTTGTTACAAGTAAATTAAGTGAATATTTTTTTATGAATTAATTACCACCTTATATATGTAAATTTTTGTCAAGGAGCAGAGGGACAGTGGTTTACAGAACAGCAGCATACAAGATAGGTTTCACTTTGGGAAAGATTTCTTCAAAATCTATCCCTAACTGAGAGGGGTAATCTAATGATGCAGTATTATTAATTTTCGGGACACGTGTTTCATTTTCCTTACATTTTGGTAAACTTCGTAATATTTTTATCGGGTTTGAAATTAAAGCCGTTGTGGTTCGTTTTACCATTATAGTTTGTTTATCGGGCATACGTTTGCCGTTTAACGTTTATCAGGCATCCGGTTGCCGTTTTGAAAGTTGGAGTTTTTGTTAAGCATCAGCATTATTTAGAAACTTTCAGACTGCGTCGACAGTTTTAGTTTGTACGACACAGTTTCGATAACATAGAAAGAGCATGCGTGGCAGCCCACGCCAGGCCCTTATCTGTGAAGAGGGGTTGATAGGCAGCACACATACATGTGTGCCTGTCACCTTCCGGCAGTTGATACCGAGCAGTTGTCCAAGTCAGTCGTCTCAAGTCAGTTGGAAGTCAGTCGCCATTCACGCCATTCACTAGTGCTCGCATAGGCCGCGTCGGGTGTGGCGCTTACCTCCACACCGGCCAACTTGAACTTACGAGATTATTTCTCCGCCGGTGTGGGAGGTAGCTGCATTTAATTTTCTTCGGGCATGATTTTAAGAATTGAAATAATTCGTAAACGACTGTGGTTCTGTTCTGCACGTGTCTATTTATCTGTGAACGGTTCGTACTCTGCATACCTGAACTTCGGATGTGAATTGTGTAACTTAACTGTTAAATAAAAGTATAAAACAAATACACCGGAACTTGACTTTATTTTTTGTTTAATTGGCGTCCATTTTAAAGAGTCTCGTGTTACTCCGTCTTGAGTTAGTCGAGTGGGAGTCGGCAACTTAAAGCCGGCTGTAATTGTAGCGTGCCAACGTTACAACCTTAATGAAGTGATCACGTAATTTCTTCTGCTTTTTACACATGAACGATCTCGCTACTCATTGAATCAAAACAAGAAATTACTGATATAACTAACGAGCCTACTTTCCTTGATATGGGTGAAAATAATTTTTAATTATGTCCTTGACATCTCGCTTACAGCGTAATCATTAGAGAGGGGACCAGAAACAAATGCAACAACAGCGAGACAATTATAAAAACACGCGTGTCTTACCCGGGACTAGAATCCATGAAACCTTGGACCATAACCTGGCACACAGTCAACTGCATAATGGAGGTAAGATTCAGAGCATCAACTTCGGATGTATCCGTTTATTGTTTTAAATTGCAGGGTTAAAAAACCTGAAAAATTTACAGGCCTATCATTTCATAACTAAGTGCCTGAGACACTAAAGCACTTAAGATTTCGTGGTCTACCTTTACGCTACTTGTGTGATGAATTTGGCGGAAATCGGTTGTTTGATTCTCAAGATATGGCATAAAGATTTTATTTTCTTATTTGGTGTTATCTTACAAAATTGTCTATAAACAGGTTCTGTATACGATGGTTCTAATACATACTATCAAAATACAAAATTTGTTTAAATTTAGTTAAACTGTTTAACCGAAATGAAATAATTATTTTAAATTTTTTTATGGCCATAATTTTGAAAATCAGTGTCCAACACCACTTAAATTATGTAAACTTACATGGCCATGGTAGGAAATAGGTTAACTTGTCCTAGGTATGGCATAAAATCTTCATTTTATCTTGTGACGATCTTCACAAATGGGGGATAAAAAGTTTATATATTAGTACATTCCATGATTTTCATAGATGCTGTTAGAATACAAAGTTAAGTTATAATCGATTACACATTTTCCTTGATATAACATAATAAGCTAAAATTTTTAATTTAAATTTATGTTATCTACCATAGTACACCAAATTTAGTAGGAATCGGTTGACTGTTTCTTGAGATATGACATGAAAACCTTAGTTTTCATTTGGGGTTACTTACAAAATGCCAGATAAATAGGGCTCTGTATAGACAAATTTGATAGTCGTAACATATACTGCTAGCATACAAAGTTAAGTTGAAGTTTGTTTCTTAGTTTTATATAAATTGCATATTAAGCTGAGATAATTGTATGACCACCATTTTGAAAATAAGTGTCTTACCCACTTCAAATATATCAGTTTACATAACACGCTATAGTGATACTTGTTTGCCAAATTTGTTAGACGTATGTTGGTTTTTTTCCAGAAATATGGCATAAAATTATTTTTTTCATGTGATGATATCTTACAAAATGGAGAACGAAAGTGTCTTTGTGCAGACACACGTTATAGTTATACTGCCAGCATACAAAGTTAAGTTGGAATTAATTACATGGTTTCGATGATACAACATACTATCCTAAAATTGCTATATGGCACCATTTTGAAGTGTCTGATCCACTTAAAGATACCAGTTTACATTACCTGCTGCAGTACTACTTCTTTGTTAATTTTGTATGAATATGTTTATTACTTCCTGAGACATGACATAAAAACTTCATTTCTCCATGTGGCACTACCTTACAAAATGCCGGACAAAAGAGTTTATTTGTTGGTATATGAGATGTTTGTAATTTATACTTTCAGAATACAACATTTGGTCTAAATTGGCTGAACCGTGTGCTAGATATCCAGCGTAAACCTAAAATATTTGTATGTCTACCATCTTGAAAATAAGAGCATCACCGATTTAAATTGTATATGTGTAGACCGCAAATAGTAGTATTATTACATACCAAATTTGGGGAGAATCGGTTGAGTATTATTCAAGGTTATCATTACAGCTTACATTTTTAATGTGACACCGTCTTCCAAAATTGCGAACGAACAGCAATATTCATCCCATAATGCAATGTTTACATGCTGCATTGTCAACAAATGAAATTTGCTTAAAATCAGTTTAATGTTTCCCCCGATATGACATAGCACCATAAATATTACAAATGGCCGTCATTTTGAAACTAAGGACCCTGCGTGGTCGAAAACTATAAAAGTGGTACGTCCTTACTAAGTGCTATATGTATACCGAGTTTGATGAAATTCGATTCACGTGTTTTTAAAAGTTTTCAAGAGGGCACACACATACAAACACACACTCCTTCATACACAAACACATACGGACCACAGACCGCAAAGTGATCCCATTAGCATTTCTCCCCCCAGAAATGTAGGCTAAAAAGACAGTGCCTCCATAATGTCCAACATTCACACCACAACTGAGATGGTAAGTTGTCGCCAGTGGACCTATGCCACCAAATCAAATCCTAAATAATGTCTGCATAGTAGGTAACAATACTAGCTATCGTGGTGTTTTTCCTATCTTACGGGAAATACCATCGGTTGCATTTGATCCGTCAATTTGCGCCACTTCTCGTCGAAATGCTGTGACGATGTCTGCTTCATCGCTGACTACGAACAGTGGACAACCTCGGAGACTACTTGGAAGGATGTTTAACAGCTCGTACACGTACGATGCGTACCCGTTCACATGAGTGTATACATTTTGTACGAGAATATATTAATTAAACGGTGATTTCAAGCAGCCATGTTTTTCTTTGTTCGTTGCCGAACATTCCTGCATCCAGACCTCATGTGGCGTCATCTTTAAAACGTAAATTATGTACACTTTCAACTGTACATAGTACATTTCCTATGTTGGGTCATTTTCGGGAGATAAACAATACTTGCCATGACTTCTGAATCAGCCCTCGTATATATTAAATATTGAAATAGTTTTCTAATTTAGAACACCAAAAGTCCGTGGTCCTTACTACTTGAAAATTATTTTGTAATATATTGCTTTTTTATACGAAACAAAGTCATGTGCAGCATATTCTCGTGTGTTACAACATTTAAAACTTAATTTCATACGAAAAGTCAGGTATACGTGGGATTTTTCTGCACGTTGAAAGAGACTAACTGAAGATCAATGATAACGCAATCAATAAAGGCTCCCTAGTACAATGATGGCGGATACTGAGTATTAAGAGAAGCTTACTTGTTCTGTTCTGTGACTGTCCTTAAGTATAATTTCACAATAATGAAAAAATAGTTTTCGAATTAGAGTGATAACGGGTTGACATGTAAAAAATCGATAAATAAACGTAGGAAGTATATTTAGTACAAAGACTTCGCCATGTTTGTTTTACACGTAAGTACAATAATGAAAAAAAAAATTATTGAAAAATTAACAGATACTCTATTTGGGTTCCCAATGCATATAAACCAAATATGGCCACCGGCTTGCAGAAATGGTCGAATATGTTTGTAGGCTTGCAGGTAACAAGGACGTTTTTACCTTCGGGAACATCCGACACTCCCGAGTCGATCTGAAGCAATGCAGCTGCCAACTCTCATCTCCTATTTGAAATACGGTCACCCAAAACTTGCTAAATATACCCCAAGGGTTTTACTAGCTTTCGTTTCTAGTCTGGATTAAATAAGTTTATATTCCAAGGTATGGTTCAATTGTGAAATGTGTGTATTGCTCCGGATACTCAATGGTCTAAATGAGCTCTTCTACAGTAATTCTCAGAACACTGGGGTTGAAAATAACTGCACGAAGGAAATTTACCGATAACTTACTTCATTACCTCACATTCTTAGAAAAGACTTCCATGTATTATAAAATTCATGTCACTAAATCTAATAATTATAAGTAAAAAATAAAATTCTATTTCCCTTTTTTTTATACCATTTAAAGAAGGACATCGCAACCAGATACTGAGGTCCGATCTCCTGAAAGCAGTTGCATTAGAACATTGAAGAAGAAACCAAACATTAAAATTTAATAATTGATTATGTCACTGACCCATTATTCTTGAGAAACCTACCTGTTCCGGCTACAGGTTTAATTTCTCGAACAACGGAGTAATATGAGGGCGAGGAAATAATACTTCAACATACTACTCTCACCTTAAAGTTGTTTTAATCTCTCTCTAAATTGGTTGGATTCACTGTATCAAATTTTCTGTTATCAGCTGCTGAATGGCGGACGGAATATAATTGTTTGTATTTTAATGGTTAGTGTTAATCGAGATAAAGTTACAGTATTCCAATTTTTGCTTATGAACGATATTTTTGCTTATGGACGATCCTACAGTAGGCATTCAGCCCACCGCTGATGATGTAATTACGAAGAGGGAAAGGAAAGTTGCTTCATTGAAAAGAGCGAAAGCGAAGGAATAATGGCTTGTATCATTCAGGTACAGGGACACAGCGTAACCTTATTCTGTGGTCAGAATAGGGACTACGGACAAATATTACTAATTCTTAATGCAGGTATGAATAAAAATGTCTTCTTTAATGGCTTCAATGTTATCACAAAAAAAACACCTTCAAGTGGTCAACGATCACCGTGCTGGATATTTGATGATTCCACCAAGCATCTAAAGAGACTTCCAATAAAAAAGTGCCGGAAAATTTCCTCTTGAAATACACAACTCGAAGTACACAACACTGATCTAGAGAAACGATTCGTAACTGTTCCCGAAAGGTTGTAACTCTAAAGCATCTTACTAAAAAAAGAACAAGTTCTTTTCAGTTTTTTGTTTCGTTAATTTCACGTATAAATTAAAATCACCGGAAATGCTTGGAATGTGATATGTCTCCAAAAGAGAACAGGGTAAGTGATTGGCGCTTAAAATTATTGGATCGCAAAAATGCAGTTGAAATCTATGCTTTGGAACTGACAGTCTAATTATTCTACACTCGGAAAAATGTTTCCAGCAGTATAGATAGAGTTTATGGCAGCCTGAATAAAACTCTGAAGATGGCGATGAAATGTTTGAAGAGAGATACTTTTCTTTTTTTTGAGGATGTATTTGTATATAGGTTTAACAATCGTTTTATGTAAGTCACTAGCTTGCGATACCTGTGTGGGGTGTATATCATTCATGATATTCCTATCTTGAATGAAATAAAACTATACCACGTGTTTTAAAGATAACATGTCAGTGGCATTTTAAGTTGGATAAAAGTAAACAAACTAATGTTTAAAAAATAAGTAAAGAAATTTATAGGCAAAAAAAAAAAATTAGGTATCATACTGACACTAGCAACCCTAAATCATTATTGAGACGACCTAGATCTCCGTCTGAACCACAACCAGTTAGAGTAAGATACAACAGAGTTTCATCTAAGCAAATGCAAAATATCGATGCCCATAAATTTACGTGGAAGCATTTCGGAAATTGCAGAAGTATCCTGTAGCACTTAAGATATTACAATCATAATACGGACAACCAAAGTGAACAGGATCTTTTCTCGAGTAGATAAGAACGAAGAAATGTATGTCACTTAAGAAGATGACAACGTAAGAATTTAACATAATTAGAGTTGATTTATGTAAAATGTAGAGACGTTGGCGAACAATTATTTTATTTGAAATGCAACAGAGTTTAATTGATTCAATTAAATAAATACAGGTTCTTTTAATTTTAATCTTATTTGCCAACGTATACGTTATCAACGATATATGCCTATTTTATATCAAAGCTGTGATTATCCATTGTTTGTAGGCAAATATACTCTAATTAATGATTTTATAAAAATTCTGAATATAATAATTACAGTACTTTGTTCGAAAGCATATTTACATAAAGACACCATAACAACTTACTTAAATAAAAGACTGCGTTTCCATAAATCACAGAATTTTGGAGATTTGAAAATTTATTTTTGTTATAAGAAGATAGAAATAACACTGTTCTTCTAACACAGGATAGTATTTGTTTAATGTAATAAATATGGGGCTTAATTACGTATTTATTTTTGTGCAGAGAAGAAAAGTAATTTATTTTAAATAGGATTTGGCTTACTCTAGAAGGAGGAAGGAAACAAATTGTTTTGTGAAACTGAACTCGAGGAACTTGACAATAATATAGTTTTTTTTTGTTGGAAGAGGAGGGGGGAGAGAATGAGTGAAGAGAGTGAAGAGATTTGGACGGCTGTTAACATTAAGGTCTTGAGAGCAAATGAGGGTGAAGCGAAGTGAGAATGGAGCAATGCCGGAATTCAAGGGCGGGAGAATCATGACAACCCCGAGAAAACCCGCCGACCAGTGGCATCGTCCGGCACGATTCCCACATACGAAAATCCGGTGGCGGCCCCGACGGGAATCGGGCCCGGTTCACCTAGGTGGGAGGCGAGTGTTCTAACCACTACACCATCGCGCCCCCCCCCCNTGGGGGGGGAGGAGACGATGATTTTTAGTAAACGGGGAAGGGAAGTCGGAGAAATGGATGCTTCGCTGGCAAACTTGCGACACGTGAGTTGTCTGTTTGCGTGCAGTTTCCCTGGGCGATCACTGTACGGATTTACCTCGTTGCGTGATTCTGGGCCGGAAATACCTCCCGGAAGAGGATCAGTAGGACGTCCTGTGCAACTCGCACGGGGTCGACGTTATTTATCTCGGAAGTATCGGGACCCCACGTGGGGCGCAGCAATATAGGGGAATAAAGGGGGGCGGGGGTGTCGCTGAAGAGATGGCTTCCACCCGCCGAACTCAGGGTCAGCTGGCACCCGACACCAGCTTTTTTAATATCTGCGAGGACGTCACTTGGAATGCATCACAGCGCGAGAAACGTGTTTCGGAAGAAGGAAAAGAAGGGAGGCGGTGATCGAGGGGGAGAGAAAAAGCGGGCGAAAGAGATTTAAGACAGCCGTTACACGGATGNATCGAGGGGGAGAGAAAAAGCGGGCGAAAGAGATTTAAGACAGCCGTTACACGGATGAACTTTTTCCGGTACGAAGTTTTCCTGTCGTAAGGCGAGGAAATTAATTTTATCGGCGTTTTTCCCTGCCTTCCAGACCACTCTGTGGTCACAACGAAACATGCTCGTGATCAGGTGGTTTAGTTTTTCTTTGTCCATTGTCATTCGGTGACAAAGCCAAAAACTTGAGCTNCTGCGAGGACGTCACTTGGAATGCATCACAGCGCGAGAAACGTGTTTCGGAAGAAGGAAAAGAAGGGAGGCGGTGGTCGAGGGGGAGAGAAAAAGCGGGCGAAAGAGATTTAAGACAGCCGTTACACGGATGAACTTTTTCCGGTACGAAGTTTTCCTGTCGTAAGGCGAGGAAATTAATTTTATCGGCGTTTTTCCCTGCCTTCCAGACCACTCTGTGGTCACAATGAAACATGCTCGTGATCAGGTGGTTTAGTTTTTCTTTGTCCATTGTCATTCGGTGACAAAGCCAAAAACTTGAGCTGTAGCAGCACTCATTGTTTATTTCAATAAATTTTTTAGCCTATATACGTTTTCATTCTATAGCGGTGGACATTTTACGGTGGGGCTAATATTCGAAAGTAAGTAAGAATTTACTTGTAAAATCAATAAATTCATTAATACCTACGATTAGAAATGAGGGGCACTTTTCTGCTGATATTGTGTTCGAAGAACTACGCCAAAAAGATCTGCTTGGTTCTCTTAGTTGAAGATCGGCTGGTTCTCTGGTTGCGAAATCTTTACCAGAACGCTAGCAGTTTGAAACGGAATATTTCGTGATATGCCTATCACCATAAGCAAACGCGACAACAAGCTACGTGTAGTTCCGGTGAGCTTGGTTATTGTGTATTTTTGTGTTCCGAAACTGGCAAACCAGTAGAATGGGCGATTTTGGTATAGATGAGGAACTATTTTCAGTGTAAGCCGAGGAAAGAACATGCTGAAGAACAGTAGTATAATCAAGTACAAGGTGAAAGCGTAAACAAGTACCATGAAATAAACAATTTCTTCTTTATGAATGTACCCAATACCTTTGGTTTGTTTTTTTCCTTCCCAAGATATAGAGTTCCACATGTACTGTTGCTGCATAGGGCAAAGCATTTATTAGAACTGACCAGCTCAAAAATAATAAAACATCGCTCTTCAGATTTTAGCATTCAGAGGAAAACATTATCTCAAAACTGAGTCGACGACTACTACTGGAGTATATCGTCGCGAAATACAATTTTTCTGTAAACATTTGTAGTATAACTCACGAATATCTAGACAGTTGCTACTCTTTGCATATGATTTCCGGTGTAAAAGATACATGCGCTCAGCTGAGATATAAAACCAAATCACTCAATATAAATTTGCACGAGTAAAATATGTTTAAATAACTTCTCATATTTAAGTAAATACACAGTTCCTCCCTTTAGTTTCGTTTATCTTGATGGTGAAGCATTTGTAGTAAACTTCCTAAACTGCAATGCAAGCTATTAACCTATATGTAGTGTCGACATTGTACCACATACTGTATAAGGCTGCAAATACAGAAGTATTTGGCGACGTTAGCATACATATATGGTAGCTTCACTACACGTATTACTTTTCCTGAATACATGTAGAAAAACATGGATTCATGTTAAACTAACTTTGTCATTCGTACTGTATGTCTTTATTTACAAATAAACGTGGCAAATTTGCGAAGAAGTTCGTAAGCGAGAAGTTGCAACACTTTATTATCACCTTCAAGTTTCCTAACAGACAGTCATTTTCTGGTATATATTCTTCTCTAAAAAAATTAAACTTTATTGAGTCCGCTATCACATTTTATAAGTGTATTGGCAAGGAAAGGATCGCTGGGAACTTTTTCCTTACGTCCTTCTGAAACTGTTGGGCGTATCGACAACTTGTCTCCCTCCAGCAGGGAAGAGTCAACCAGTGTGTGGAAAGACGGTGAATTCTGCAGTAGTAAACAATTATCCTCGAATTCTTAATTTTATTTATAAATTTACTGCATTGTCCTTTCTCCACGTATGGACCATTCACCCGTTTAGTGTGAAATAAAAAATAAAGTTTAATGTGTGGATTCCATAAGTAGTATTTTTAAAATAATTTTGCTGTCATTGCAGTTTTTTCCAGTAACGCATAAAATTGGAGAATCTCAGCTTTCGTTATTAACTAATTAAAAAAAATACACATATGCAGACATCAAATATGTATTAGAAGGCACATTATAAAATCTTTAGCTGAAAACTAAGGCGAAATCCTGATTTTGTATGTGGCAAACATAGCAAACGTTACGTTTGGCCTGTGTTTTTTATCGGTGTGTTCCTGTTTCCCACACAATGACATTTTGTTCCTACTATATATCTATTTCACTTTAGCCCTATCATCTCTTAAGACGTCAGCTGTTGATAACAAATACTTGTCACTCCAGAGACTTTGAGTAGTTAACGTCTCTGAAGCTTTAGGTATGGAAACTACCATTTCTTTTATTAAGATAAATGTGTCTGAGCGCAGCTGATGAGTGCCACCTCCAGCTTCCTCCCCTCTCCCCCAGATTTCGTGGTCTCAGCTGTTCACATAGTTGCAGCCAGAATACCTGCTATGAGTTATCGTGATCTGCCAGTTTAAAGGATAACACCAAACTAGCACGGATATCACTCATCGGACTATATGTTGAAATGTCATTGATTTACGTCATGCTAGGGCAGTGGTTATCAACATTTCTTCACACTGGCCACTAGATGTAGAATGTCAGTACAGCACGGATTACCTGACTTGGCAGCTCTTGAATTAAAGCACCAAAATGTAATAATTTAACAACTCATTAAAATCACTAGAATAAAACATTTTGTATACATATTATTTTATTATGGAGAAGTTACAGAAAATTAAAAAAAATAGAGAATAATTTTATTATATTTAAAATGCAAAATAAAAAGGTAAAGAAAATTAGTACAACATTAAAGAAAATAAAATTAATATAATTTTCAAAATTTTCAGCTATGCATCTTATATCAATGCAAATACCTGATGGGCATGTTCAGAAATTTTCGCGGATCATTTGGGACGTAGCTACGAACCACCAGTGGTCCGCAGACCACAGTTTGAGAACCACTGTGTTAGAGCTACGAAATAACACTTCATATGGTTGAAGTGACGTTAGTGTTTGCAGACCCGTGCGCTGACGTTTCAGGCGGGAACCACGTCTGCAAGAAGCCAGACCACTTGTTGGCGGACAGGGCGCAGCACAAACGCGGGAAGAAGCTGCCGCTCTACGCCTTCCTTGCCCACCAAGCATCTCGACGAGCAGGCTCTATAAATCACGATGCTACTACATCTAACTCCCCACCCGCGCGCGTTTGCTTCGCCCCATTGGGCGCTGGCAACCGTGACGGGAAATGACGAATTGCTTGTCCGAGGGGTTGCGGGAAGAGTGGCGGCTCCCACTCAACATGTTTTGCATATTTTAAAATGTTTGCTTTTTTCGCTCACGCTCTCGGAAGTGAGTGGGCAGTTCGCTGTGCGTGGATGTTTCATTCCCGCCTTCGTGCTGTCAACATACGGCCTCCGACGCAAAACACCTCTGCGCTTATTTTATAACGCCCTTGTTTTCAAGGCTTTCGCCTAAGTTGGCAAGGGATTGGGCACTAAAGTAGCCCTGATCTCTTACTCGAAACGCTACTCATGGCCACTTCCAGCCAGAGTTTCGAGCTCAGAAACAATGGGTTTATAAGTCGAAGTGAAAGCAACTACATCATTGACGTCGGCTATCTAGAAAAACTGTGAATATTAACCATTATGTTAAGAAACTTTTCGTATTCAAGCAACAGTTATGTGCTGTAGAATAATTTAGAACTAATGAACGAAATTGAAACACTGTACAAAACTTTACAGAATGCAGAACGATGCAAACAAACACTGTGTTTGGTGATACCTGTATAAATACTATTACAAGAAAATAAGGCAAAATAATAAAGAACTATATATTAAACTAATAAAATATCTCTAATGCATTTCAAACCAGCAAGAATGTTAATTCTGATATCCAGTGTTATAATTCTTAATTTTGTTATATTATTATTGTGTTTAATTTTTGATTTAGTTGGGCTCACATTAAACCGGCCACACAAGCGTTCGTTTCTTAATGCATTTAAAAATCTATCGTCCAGTTCAAGAAAATGTGTTGCTCAATGTCGTATAACAAATTATACAATTTTTTATTTGAATAAAGCTGGCTTCAGCACAGCACTCACGTTATAACGGGCACACATACTTTTATTACTACCCTCAGTCAGATGAAAACGTACTTAGCTAAGACCCCGTGTGTAGACAAGTTCTGTGTGGCACAAACCCTGCGAAGACGCCTCGAGACGGTTCTTTCTTTTTGCAGGCATTATCAATGGGCACACTGGGCACGTGCCCAGTAGCGCAAGACGTTTGGGGCGCAACTCCTGAGAAAGGAAAGATGACAAAAAAAAAAAAAAAAGTGGAATCCTGAAAAAATATTGTAATAAAGTAAAACTGCGAGATACCTAATACTCATAGTAGCAGTGAGAGCGAAGGCTGGTAGATCCAAACTTCTGGCAGGGGAGGGGGAGCTTGCTCATGGCGTGTCGACGACGTTGTTGACGTCAAAATCGGACCTGGGTGTTATTTGCTTAAAGCTCTCAGTGTAGAGAAAAAAAGTTAATGAAATATGAACTCTTGAGTTTGGCCCATATCTTACCGGGCTCATCTACGCAAAAGCACAAGCGAAAATTATTTTTTTGTGGATGGTTTTCGCTGTCCGTCTTCTGCGCTTCACTAGTACTTCCGGAGAATAGCAAGGACAACAACTAACCAGACTTTAAAATAATATCACGAACGTAAGTCTTCCACAAAATCGCTAAACGTCACATTGAAGGGACACCACGGTAGTGTAGTGGTTAGACTAATCGCCTCCCACCTAGGCGAACCGGGTTCGATTCCCGGTGGGGCACTCTCGAATTTGCGCATGTGGGAATCATGACGGACGATGCCGTTGGTCATTGGGTTTTCTCGGGATCCCCTGTTTCCCCGCCCTTGCATTCCGGAGATGCTCCATACTCACCTCGCTTCACCCTCATCGACTCTCAAGACCTCTGTGTTAAAGAGCCACCCAAATGCCTTCACTTCAGGCCAAATTTAACTTGATAAAGCTGTAGCCAGGAAATTCCCATTGGTTGACAAACAGCCTCACCTTCGCTCATTTACTGGCATGCAATTAAAAAAAGTCCTTTTTACAGAAATAATATAAATTCCAGNTGGTTGCCAAACAGCCTCACCTTCGCTCATTTACTGGCATGCAATTAAAAAAAGTCCTTTTTACAGAAATAATATAAATTCCAGAGGGTGTTGTGCGAAAAGTTCCGCCTTGTATACAAATAATATAATTATAATTTAACATTAAATAAAATTGTAATATTAAAAACGATTGAAAAGTCAAATTGGTTTATATAGACACTTGAAATATAATTTTTGTGTACTAAAAATAACTTGCATGTATATACATTATATATTGTTTCAAGCCTTTTTACGGACGCTAGATTTATTGCAGCCCGAATATTGATAGCTCCAAACAAACTACAAAGTTCAAGTAAGAAATTTTATCCATGAACACGACACACTCTCAATCGTTGACATTTAAGTAGTTAGGTGTCACTTGTGTTATGTTGATTTATGTTGACTTACGTTTCCCAGCAATTGATCCTCAGTCGGTAGCAAACTGTGAAATAAAATTCAGAGTGGGCTTCACTTCAATTTTACAAACTCTGGAGAGTTTATTTTTCCTGCTTTCTTCAGATAGGTATTTGTAAGTGGCTTCCCACAGAAGAAAATAGGTCGTCATCAATTTTCAACAATTACACGTCGTTAAATGGTGCTAACTGAGGTAATGACACAGGTGAATATGAGTCGTAGCAGCTTACCTGTCTAGCGAGACTGCGATGAGGCTGTAGACAGACGCCGCTACGGAGACGCCTTGGACGTAAGGCACCGTCTTGCACATCCACCACCCGAGCACCCACGCTGCAACAATTACAATGGTGGGTTAGGGATAGAAGAATATATCTATATAAATATTATACTAACTAAACCCCTGAACTTTAAACAGATTAAATGTTACACATAGATGATACCGGTTCACCGTTATCTCATTTCTTATTTATTCAGAAATTCACTGATTTGATGGTAACTTGTATTTATTCAATGTAAACTCTAGTGCCCCTAATAAAAATAGTTGATTTAGATTTAGGGAGAAGCATAGACTTAAGATTAGATAGACCGATTATTCGTCTTTCTTCTGCAGATGTACCCAACGTTGACGTATCCCAAAGGAACACAGTTGTCAAAGTCTCTTGGTCAACTGTGAAGAAAGCGTTTGTTTATATCTCAATTTTCAAAAGACAAGCACTTTTATATGAATATAATACCTTTGCTAATTTGAATTTAATCATACTGCATTACAAATTGGTTAGTGGAACTATATAAACATCTCAAAGCATTTTTTGCTAATCAGTGTTCTAACCTCAAATTCAGTCCATGTCGTTTTTGCTAGACGTGTTGGGAAGAAAAGCAGTTCAACGTTGGGACACGGAGACTGGTTGTGAGCAGCCAGCGATATCGGTCTACTTCATCTTTATTCTATAGTCCATTCCTGTACCTGTCAAATATTCGATGCTCATAAACGATCTCGCTATTGTGCATTTGATGTACTAAGTAAGAATGACAAGAGTGGCGACTTAATCATAAAAAGAAGTCTACGTTATTTGCAAAATTAAAGGCTCAAACACCAATGTTTTACTACTGACGCGAATTCAGGACATGCCGCACGTTAAAATAACATGTTATAAGCTACACCACCTAATCATGCTCTAACATATATACCATTACATTACAGCAGAGTTTTTCACTTTGTCTTCGTCAACGAGACCCGAGACCTAACATAGATCAATTTTTTCAGCTTTAATAGTTTTCTGTTCTTTTCCTCAAGGCACGCGTTCACGAAGCTCTTCCAATATACCTTTCAAACTATTTGGATACACCGCCTACACTCATATAAACATAAACACTGATGATTGCAGGCCCAATATCCTCCTTGGAGTGTGTTTCGTGGGCATGGCCAAAATAAGGGAAACATCATAGAATTCTCAGCGCATTTTCAAGATTTAGTCGTTCCGACTTGNTATTTCGTGGGCATGGCCAAAATAAGGGAAACATCATAGAATTCTCAGCGCATTTTCAAGATTTAGTCGTTCCGACTTGGCAAGGGAAATTTCGTAACGCCTTCGATCGGAAAAATGCTACCCTCCAAAGACGTAACTGCCTGGTGCCAAAACTTTTAGGTAAGTTTTGTTTCTTTGCCACGACTCCCCATCCCAAATATGCTTCCTGTACAAAGCGGTAGCGTGGAAAATATTACAAATTCACATATAAAGTACTTTACCGTATCTTCGAATATGTTGTGGAGTCTTTACATTCCGTCACACGTGACAGGACAATAAGTTCTACATCCGAGTGGAACTATAGTTAAAACATATTGTTGCGTGTTGCCATGTCGTTGCCCAGTGTTTCCTTCGCGTGGGAAGGCGCCGAGAGATGGAGGTCAAGTTTTTAACGTTAGGCTAAGCGAGCGACCTATAATAAAAGACGGCGCCGCACACGCCGATAAACTTATAGAAGCTCGCGCCTAGCTGACCCTGAGATGCTCGTATTTCTCCATTTATCACGCAGGAGTGTCGTAATTGCCATTACCTTTCCCTGAACCACTTAGATTGCCGAGAACATTCTAGACGGCACCTACCTCAAGTATAAATACCATGTGCGGGCCTCTGAGGAGTGTGTGATGAAGATCCGAGAGTGGGAGTCTCGTGCGACCTTAAACGACAGTTGGCAGATTCCGGAGCGGCGAGGGACAACTGCAGCGATCTGCAAGAGTGCGTCGGCGAGCTTGTGTACAGTGAAGGGTGGGACTGATCTGCGGAACTGTGGACTGGATGCGTGAGTGTAAAGACATTCGGGACGATGGAAATAGACAGTTTTAACAAAACGTGTGGAAATAATTGGTGCAGTTTAAGGGACATTAGCAAGAGTAAAGACTGTGATAAAGACTTTAATTGAAATGGAGATAGTAATTAAATATTGCCCTCAATAAGAATAATAAAAGTTAATAGGAGGCTCATACTATCTTTGGCTGTTTGTAGCATTGAGAATAAATATAATTATTGAATTTAGTTATTTTAATTTTATTAAGACATTCATTCCTCACGAACTCGGATACGCCCCTCAGATACTCATATTTCTAACAATATCTATGCTCAGGAAAATTTTATCAGAGTAAAAGTGTATGTTGTAGCATGAGATTTCCCTACAGCTTCTCCTAATAGGAACATGACAAGAGAGCCCATTCGGAGTTTTTTTAACAATGCAGTATTTGACCCCTGCAGGCGTCTCTTAGGTTGAACCACATCTTCCGAATGTAACATCTTTGCGATAAGATTGCAATCGATATTTCAGTGTTCATAAACTAGTAACAATAAAGTCATATTTTCACTGCTACACTCTGCTTTTCCCAAGTAAGTGATATGATGGCATCAGATTAAGAAGCACATATCCTTTTACTCACAATCGTAGCTATTCAAGGTTTTCGGTCGTTGTTCATGCAAATTGCTATATTACATGGAACCTGACTTCAACCCAAAATTAAGCAAGTTCTGTTATTACAGCTGTTATACTAGGTACTATGTTACCCTTCATAGCATTTGTATCCTGTACTTCAAAGTTAAATTCCAGTTTGAGGGTGCATAGGGTGTCTCCCGTGACCACTACTTGAAACGAACTGGTGACGCTGCCAAAAAAGTGTACTGCCATTTGATACTACTTCCGTGGCAAAGGTACTCATTAATATTCCTGTAATAGCCAACATTAAGCATTATGTAGGGCTTAAAACACTAGCCAACCAACAAAATAATACAACAATACAAATTTTTTAAATTCAGATTTGTTATAGAAAATTAAATTTGTATACTTTGAAGCGGATTTTTGTACGGAGTGGTTGAATATTTAACCACTGTACGTAAACTTTTGCGTATTGTATATGAGTTCGAAACTCATTTTATTGTTCATATTTTTACTTTGAAGTGGGTTTAAAATGTTACAAAATTGTTAATTTAATTATGCGAACCGACATAAGTCACATAACTACATGAAAAATACTCTGGATAGCCGCTCCTGCGAGTGTACGCCCTACCTACTACACTCACACAGTGTGTGCTGCAGTGATAGTACGCCAGCTACTGTCGTGTGTAGTCTGTTCGCGGTTTCTTCACACTTTTCGAATTGAACTTTTGAAAAATCACACCATGTATGCCGTGATTGGTTGTTACCTAATTCTCACAAGCGTTTTACACTTGTATTAATAATATTAAAGAATCTTCGTTTTAGCTAAATTAAAATTGTATTAATATTTTTTCTATAAGTTATAATATAATATAATTAATTAGTATAAATGAAAACAATGAGAAAATAGGTGTGTTGATAATGTCTAGTAAGAAATAGTTCTCATGCAAAATATGATTACACTGGTTGGGCACAAATGCGGTGCATTGTGTTTTTGGGGTAATTTGTTTGCATGAGGCGGAGGAATATCCTAAAAGTATAACTTAAACAGGGCTTCAAAAAAGTTGGAAGTAACCGTGAATGGACTAGGCTATAGTAGGAATCTTCCATGTCTGATCTCCTAGCGGTTGGTTCTCAGGCTCATGCACCAGGCCTTGTAGAACTAATACAAGAATGAGCGGGACAGCAGTTAATATGTGAAATCGGCATAAGGCGCTATTATCCCGGAACGGCGAACGTTTCATCCTCAGCAAAGACTCAAGAGTTCACTTATTTCATCCGCATTTCTTCAGTCTGAACCTTTCTGTGTAGAACAAAGTGGTATCAGAGTCACGCTTTAACTTATATCACGTACACTCGTTAGCTAAAAGAGTTTAGGGCACGCTATATCAGACAAGAAAATAAAATGATTGCACTGTTCTCAAAGTTGCGATGGTTCACTACTCTGATAGTCTCTCTGGTACTGAACTTGGAACGCTAATCCCACCTTGTTCAAAAAGTCGCAAAAAAGTAAACAACAGTTAACAGGTAACAGTTAACAGCCAAGTTGGTATAGTAATTTTATTTTACGTACGAAAGCTAGCCAAGACATATGATTTATCTGGTAAGTCACTGCGCCTGCATTTATCACGGATAGTGATGGAATGTCACGCACGTAGAACCATCCCCCATTGCATTCGTTTGCGAGCGAATAGTAAATCTATAAACTCAGTTATGACATCCCATATCTACAATTAATTTTACATGATCGCTTATGACCTAGCGAAGGTTCTACGCTTCATATAATCATGTAAATTTCCGGGACTTAAACCTAGTTACAAAATACACCAGACAACATGAAATGGCTTGTTTAGAAGAACGGGTGGAGGTGAAGATGATTTTTCTCAAACGCTACAGAAAATTGTCATTTAACGAAGCACAGGAAGGATAACGGTAAACAGAAACTGCTCTCTATGTACTTAAGTTGAAATAAGAAACTGCAATTTAGTACACTTAGTCATACAAGCTTTGATACATAACACATCAAATTAATTTTTTAAATAAAAACTATGCATTGTAGTTCATATTTCTTTTTGTCTTTCTTTCGGTTTGAATTTTTATAGATGCGTATCAGGTTATAAACATAAGTCTCTTCTTCACATTGAAAAAAAAAAAGATCAGTATTACATTTACTCCACGTAGAAAAATAAAAAAAAATACATGTAAGTAAAAAATTGACAAATTGAAATTTTTATTTTTTGATAACTGTTTGGCTTTTAAAATATGGTACGCAAATTTGACTAGGGTTAACAAGCGTAAACCTTATGACCTAAACAAATTCTACTCATATTTTTTGTGTTGACGCACGAACGGACCCAGTGCTATTGTTTTGAGTCTGACCAGGATTCGTTGTCTGGAAGTTTCAATCAGTGCCTCCATGCCTCCTCTGTTTAAACACGTCTGCAGTTCGCTTACATTTCGTTCTCGCTGTGTTTCTGTTTCGAGCTGCTTCAAAACACAAATATTTTTCTACTAGAGTTAATTTCAGCAAACGGTTCCTTTTTTAGTCTAGATAGAAGTCGCTACAAGAAGTCGCTTTTTTTGATTNGCAGTTCGCTTACATTTCGTTCTCGCTGTGTTTCTGTTTCGAGCTGCTTCAAAACACAAATATTTTTGTACTAGAGTTAATTTCAGCAAACGGTTCCTTTTTTAGTCTAGATAGAAGTCGCTACAAGAAGTCGCTTTTTTTGATNTACTAGAGTTAATTTCAGCAAACGGTTCCTTTTTTAGTCTAGATAGAAGTCGCTACAAGAAGTCGCTTTTTTTGATTGGCCGCTAGTTTGCACTGGTAAGACGTGTGGCAGGGTTAAAGGTGCCAGATTTAATTCTCTAGCAGGTAAGCCAAGTAAGATAATTTCTCCTTACCAATAAATTCACAAATAAACTATAATTAAGTGTAGCTCTTCTACTGAACGTGAACGATCTGTTACCGTTTTTCATGTATCGTGTGATCGACTTGTAAAATTTAAAAATAAAAATATAAAAAAATATAAATGCGTTTTAGTGCATTTCTTAGAATAGCATTCAAAAGCTTGTGGGGTTTAAGATGTACTGCTGGATAAAATGTGACACGTTTGGAATTTCCCATGATTTAATGGTCTAAATTACAATGAGTACCATTGGAAATACGTTTTAAATTTGAATTTCTCCTACATATATATTTACATTCGTTGCAACTTATAACACGTAATCAGTAAGATGAATAGTTAACCGAACTAATTTGACTGAATTACGAGAATGTCTTTCCTGGCTGTCGTCTTTGGCGTAACTTTTTTACATCTCGAGTTTAATATTACATAAACTGTGAAATTTTGAGAATTGTTTTTTAGTGTTAGTGAACTTGCGTACATAAGTTTGTAGGTTGTTTTGTGTTTTTAAATTGCTCTTATATTAATTTTCTTATGTAGTAGAAAATTAATTATACTTTTCCCAAATCAAAACGCTTATAAAGTAAGATCAAATATTAATACTTAATTAATGATAAAATTGCAATTTGATTTATGGTTTCCTAGTGTAGCATGAAAGGCTAGAAGTTATATTTTCGTGTCTCATTTATGTCGTATTTTCCACACGATCTAAGTATGCGCCGGTTGGCCAAGTAAGCAAAGAATAATAATACTTATTCCAAATGACACAGGAAGGAATTGGGAGAGACAAAATTAACACGCTACGCTGGCATTATCTAACTACTAGTCCAGTGCGATAGTAGAAATGGAACCTCTGATCTACAGAAAGGAAATCAGGCACAAACACTTGCAGAAGCGTAAAGTTTTTCACGTAGCAGAAGTGAATTGCTACAGCTTGTTGCCGATTGCCCGAGCAGTTTTGAAAGCCCTGTTTAAGATCTTTTTCTCTACCGTTTTTGTATCCTGACGTATGTACAATTAATTTAGCTACGAACTCGATACATTGATCAAGTGAAACTATGTAGTTTTTAGAAACATTAATGTGTATGTATGTGTCTATGTGTATATATATATACACACACAAATAGACATACACACATCCTTATTCATAATCTGTGTAAAACAAACTGAAACGAAATAAAATTAATTAATTGAACTCAAATTTAGAAAATACGCTCTTATTGCGACGTTAAGACACATGACTATATTTTCTACATTGCTGACAACTCAATTGGGAGCAATTCAGTACGACGGTCAAAAATTGTAAAATTATGAGTAAATTATAACCCCAAATGTTAATTTGAGTTAGTTTAAATAACCGCTAGCAATATATACTATTTTGTTCTACGCAGTAGGGATTTTATCTCAGTATTTAACACATTGAGTTTGGCGCATTTTTACTAGCGTCAAAGGCAAGGTAGAAGTGACAAAGTGTTGTCCGTAATGTGTTTCCACAAGTAACTACTCGCTGTACCGTTCAGTTCATGTGGTTATAGGTTCTGTTAAACTTTTGCAACAAACTTATACTCACAATATGATGGGCTGGTAAAAAAAAAAAATGCACATTCAACGTAACCGAATTCATTACCTGGTGCAGTGTTTCAACCAAACGAGTCCTCCCCTTCTACGAAAATTCCGTTCTGAGTGAAAACGGTTCTCTGTTAGTAGTTGCGAGCAATAGGTGAGAGTACAGGGCCACGCCATCAGCGTAATGGGAAAATCTTGAAGACCCTAGACACACACATTGACTCGCTCATCAGGGCAGATTAAAGGGAGAAACTCGAGACAGCAGACAGAGAGGAATGATGCGTTTGAAAAGCANCATCGATCTGCCTGTCGGAAGTTCTGCGCTAATCTATGTTATTTTCAATTTTTTGCGAATTCCTTGCCGACGATGTTCGTACATATTTAACTACATTGCTAGATATGGAAATTATTACACCTCCTTTCCTAAACTATCACGTGTTGATTGACGATAGAACAAATAATTAATCTTACACGCATAAATAGCGCGTTGTTTACAGTTCTAAAAGAACTCGTTCAATATGGGGTAAAGTTTCCTCTCGCGGGATACATGCAGCGATGCGAAGAGGCATTCCATCATACAAGTGGCGAATAGTGTCCTGAGGCGCATTCCACCATGCTTCCTGCAACTGAACAGATATGTCACCCAGTGTTTCAGCAGGGGGTAGACGGCTTTGCAAACATCACTCTATAATATCCCATATGTGAACAATAAGGGACAAATCTGGAGGGAGACATGGCAGGCCAAGTAATAGTGTCCTCATCTTGTAGAGCCTTTCGGTTATGCGAACTGTATGGGAGCGAGAACTATCATGTTTCATGGTAGCGTTGGATATTATGTGTAAAAATCACATAAAATGGGGCGGCATTATATCATTGACATATCGCTGTGCTGTCTCCCTGCCATAAAAAACCACTAGACGTGACCGGGAGTTATAACTGATAACACCCTATTTCATAACATATGGTGTCCGGGACGTATGGCGTTAACGAATCAGTGCAGGGTCGTAGCATTACCCACAGCGATGCTAAACCCTGCTGCGACCATCATCTGGCGGGACTCATCGGATTACGCAATGCGTCACCATTCCTATGTCCAATGTTGAACTTCCTGGCACCATCGATAGCGTACCGCACTTTGCCGAGGGGTCACAGTCAAACAGCGCAGTGAACGCTGTGACTGTGGGCCAGCCTCATTCAAACGACGACGAAATTTTCTTGCTGAGATCGGCAAGCGCAGTGCACGTCTCACAGACTGCAGGATTTCTCTGTACGTGGTGACACATTCTGCTACTGTACGTCGGCGGAAACAACAGTCTTCTCTGTCTCTAGTTCGTCTGGCAGGATCAGTACGTACTCTACGTGACATACGACCTGTATGTATTCACACTACACACATAGTGCCACGGTGGTGTTTGCACGACAAATCCGAGTGGCTATACGACGAAACCGACCATCCGGCTTCATGCGTCCGACTTTACAACCCCGTTCAAATGGGTCTGGGATGTGATATTGTTCGCGAGAATGATGCCATGGTATAGTCATCTGCCTGTTAACATGCAGACTTCAGCCTTTCTAAATTGTTGTATAGCCCTTTTAAGCACTAGGTACTGTCCACAAGCACCCATTATATCACGTGTTGTAGTAACGACATTGCGAACTCAATTATACCATTTTCATTTCGCTATTGGTAATTATATGTGGTCTTGGTTTTATTGCAAATGTATGACACCATGTAGATGTTGCTAGAATATACACGAATGTTTGTTAAATAATCAGCTTAAGTTTACAAACCTGGTTTCATGGTTTTCGTAACAACTGTTTACACTGGAAGATTTGAAGAAGAGGTGCAATACTATCATTAAAATATTCCTTCCATTATCAAATAGGCTACTGCGCATGTTACTGGCGGGAATCATATGCCTGTATGACAAGTCCTTCCTGTTGAGAACTTCATTCCTACCACTGGCAGTGTCTTTAGACAATCAAGCTTGATTCTGTATGGTTAAGACACCACTTTACTGGGGTAGACTGTTTTAAGAAACAACATGTGTTAGTCGTGGGCAATATACAAGCCAAAGTTCCTCTCATCGATTTTCCATTGCCACGTGAGCTTAAGTCGATGACCTCATTGGTATTCCTGTTTGGTTTCCTCACCTCGATAGGTAGGTGGCTCTCGAATTTATTGAATACATTGTGCTGGAAATCGTGTGGTTCATTGGTAACACGTCACCAGAACGATAAATCTTCGGCACACTTCGCTGTTGCTGTCCACAATCGTCTGAATACCATCTTTGATGACCTCTGGATCCGCCAAAGCAGTAGAGTAGTGTGCCTTCCTCAGCCATTTTGAGTTGAGAAGTTTTGTTCACTGAATAAAGACGATGTGTTCAGCACCGGTGCGATTGAAGTGAGGTGAAGATTGAGCGGGGGCATAAAGCAGGGGCGGGGAAAAGGGGAGTTCACCAAACAAAACCGTCGGCAAATGGCAACGTCCACCCCATTCCCCTCATACGAAAATTCTGGTGACCCCGCTAGGAATCGAATCCGGTTTGCTTTGGTGGGAGGCGAGTTGTCTTACTACTACACTACCGTGTCTCCTCTTAACCTTACGCCACTGTGCGTTTACACAAAGTATTTAGTTTTCAAAACGCTGGTGCACGTGATCTGAAAAAGTTTACTATTTTATATAAAACAATCAATAAAGCGAAATACGAACATTAAATTTTTTTATTAATTTTATCCAGAGACCATTTGCTGCTGTATGCAACCTTAAAATTATGTTTTCTTAAAACATGTTGTTTAACTTTTGTGCCATGTTTTTTAATTACATTTATAAAACTCATGATGGCCACGAATGACGCAACAAGGAAGGAAATGAGTATTGTACTCCACAGTTGAAGCAGGACATATTCCATGCGCTTATAATGACGCGGTGGGATATTTTCACAATTTTACGGGGTCAAGTGTTACTAAGTTTGTAAACGTCTTAATACCTTAAGTATTCTACACTTAAACGCATTACACATATTGGTGTTGATACTATCACTGTTTTTTTCACACATTCATCTACAGCTACAAATATCAAATAGCAGTATCTTTTGGAAAACGCAGTGCATGTCTCTCATTTGAGAAGAGAGGGGAGGGGGAAATTAATCATGAGTATACTACAACTCCGCGCTTAACAAAAGAGGAAACAGCACTAGCACTTTTATTTTAAACGCCTGTCCCACAAAAAACCAGTAGGTATATTTGACGACCGCAGCAAGACAGTCCACGTCACCCCATCGGGTATGTGCATAAGCTCACCGTGTCACTTCCCTTCATGGTTAACACGTGTCTAAGTCGGACATGACTGTTAATAATATACGGTAGACATTTACGGCGTATAATTTGAAGTTGACCCGATTATTTTCGAGAATGTTCATGTCTGTGTATTGATCACATCAGCTATGAAGGCAAAATATTGATGTTTTTAAAAAGGGGTTTCAGTGTTATTTTTTTTTTACTAATGTATCCCTCCACTTCCGCTGTTCTGAGACGTGGAAACCATAGTGTTTGTTTGATACGTCGGCTGTTAATTTTACCCTACAAAGTTTGGTGCTCTCAGACAAGTAACTGTAAGGATATACATATATATGTAAGCTCACAGGTGCTTCGGAAAGATTTATATTTTCTGAAACACTATAAACTGCTACACACACGATATAAATACGCTGGAACATTATGTTTTTAATTTTGTAGTAAATCAGACTAAAGTTTTAAAGTAATTAGGCAGTTAATAATTTCCAGTTAATGTTTTTGCAAAACTCTGATAGGCCAGAAACGAACTCCTTACAAAATATACAGCAAAGGTAAGTGCTTAAAACTTTCCCCGCCATGTGCCACGAAAGTTTATGTTACTTAAGGGTGTAGTTCATTCAATAACACAATACACAAAACTCTTTACAGGGGAGGAAGTAGTATGGTATAGATGACTATGGCACAACTGATTCATGAGAATGATCCGTGATTCGTCCACCAGCTTGGATGATGTGACCTCCTGCTCTGTCATTCTGGTCGGCGGTCATTTTGAGACCTTGACCTTACCGCGATCTTGTTTCCGTGGTTATCTTGTGTCCAGTCGCCATCTAGTTCCTAATTGATCACATTCGTTCGACTGTCAGTTTTCCAAATGATTACCTTCGTCCGCCATCTTGGATGTTGTCTGCTGTAGTTCCCTTATAACCTGGGTGCTGGCTATGTTGTTTATTGCTGCTAGAGTGTGCTGCTCTATTATTCGTCTTCGTTCGACCCCACCATCTTGTTTCCACTTGCCCTTCGTTCAACTGCCGCCTGCTGGGGCCGCTGGTTTCGCTCTCGCTCGGCCACCATGTTGGTTCTTATTTTAAATGGCAACTATTTAATTTTTGCAGGAGCTCAAAATATTGTCTGGAGTATGGCGGGACCGAGCTGCCGGACCTTCGGTTGCCAACAGGGCAGACGCCTTAGACCACTCGGCTACCGAGACATGTAGTACAGAAAGGATTTAAATGTGGTTTATGCATTGAAACACTCCTCACCACCACCTGCTCACAAAATTATAAAAAAATCAAAAAAATTAAGGAAAAAAAATTTAAAAAAAATTATAATAATCGAAGAACATATAATGTTACTCACCACTCATCCTTAACCGAAACCCCACCTCCTGGCAATTATAAAATCAAGAGAAGCAAAAAAAAAAATCTAAAAATCGATGACAAATAACATTATACCCCCTTCTATTACTCACCCTCCTCCCTCCTTTCTCAACACTAAACGTCACGATAAGTGTCGATCACCCCCCTTCCCGTAGCCAGAACCTCTTCCCTTACCGCTCTCGCGGGTCAAGCAGCTCGAAGGCGTTGTCAAAATAATCGTAAAACTATCAGTATAGGAATTGGGTCATTTATTAATATTTAAAATTATTTGATTTAAATTAATTTTACCTAATGTTTGAAAAATGCCGAAATATTTATAAAATTCAGTAAAATATATTGAAAATATATTTTAATGCAAAATAGCTTTATAAAATTAAAATTATGTAAATCTCACACTTTCCTATGACAGCTGGTAACACTATAAAAAGAAAAAGTGGTTATGAAATGTCAGGGATTTAAACCCACAACCTCCAGAATAGGAGCCGTGTGCTATAACCACTGTGCTAATTAAGCAAGGCTAAGAAGGGTTTCTTAAATCTGTATTTAAACATTTTGTTCTATTATTTTCGTATACTTTTTTAATCAGTACATATATGGCTCATGACCACATTTATTGGAGAGCTTTTTTCAGTTTAAATTCATCGTATCTACAAATTTAAGAAATTTTTAAAGGCAAATGTTGTATTAATAACATTTCGATATTTTCAGTTGGAGTTTGAATCATATGTGCATATGTATGTATGTATTTGCATATTTAAAAAACCTTTATAACCATAGTGATTAACTAAATTTAAAATAAATATTTGCATTAAGGCTTTTTTTTACCGAAGTCAGTTTTAAACAGGGTGGTTACGATATAGCGTTGTAAATATTCATTTTTTTAAATTTATTACAACACGTTACTACAAAAGCACTCCAAAATATTCATGTTCGTTCATGCATATCTCATACACTTATATATCAGCTACAGAGTCCACACATGTGCACACGGGAGACTAATTCCACCCAAGACTAACTCTACCCATGACTAACTGAACCCAAGATTAACTCTACCCAAGACTAAATCTACAAAATATTGACTCTACTCAAGACTTACTCTACCCAGGTCTAACTCTGCCCCGAGACTAACTCAAGCCAAGATTGACTCTTCCCGAGATTGACTCTACTCAAAATTGACTCCACCCGAGAATAATACCACCCAAGACAGACTCCTGCCATATCACCCACCTATACACCATTGAATTTTCAGAGAAGAACAGACCGTATAAGAAATTAAACTCACATTATCATGTGTACTTATAATTTTTTTTATTAACTCATATACATTATATCTTACTAATTATTTTGTATATTCAATCTTAATATTTATCAGATGTTTGGAGATCATGGATAGTAGCCAACAGTCTCATCTGATATAACCCCGATCATTCAATTCATCGATGATTGAAGATATATCAACAATGCATGACAGATCCCCGTGTATTTGCAGGTCAATCAAATATCTAAGTCTATCAACAAGTTTATTCGTATCTTCGGGAAATATGTAAAGAGCATTCTTGACGTCTTCTGCCTTCTTCACGTCACTTGTTGAAGGGAACTCGTTGGTGAAATGCATGGGAACGCCGAGAGAATCATCATCCTTCTCATAAGATACTTCACCATTACTGTCGTCAAAGCCACCATTAATGCTGTCTTCATGATCTTCTTCACCTTCTGTTTCATCCTCAATGTCAAGTTTACTTTTCTTTGTAGGAGTCACATGGTCAGAACCAGTGTTTAGAGCCGACGAAAGTTTATTTTGAAGTTCGTCGACTTCACGCGAAAGTCTTGCAAGTGTACATTCCACAAAATCCGACTCTAGTGCACTCATTCCATCTTTAGCATTAACTGTCTAATCTTATTCGCCTGGCAAATCAGTATCCATCGATGCAGCAAGAAGTATTGGGGGCAACACTTGCTGGCTCTCAAAAGACGAATCGTTACAGTTCTTAGTGTGGTTTTTCAACGTATCACCTTGCATAAATTCATGTGGCCATTGTCGTAATACTTCATCACGCGAGTTCCCTCGTCGTCTGCGAACATTTTATGTAGTAAATTAACATGAGGTACGAAACCAAAATATTCTGATTCTCAGTGAACATAAGAACACTACATTTCTCGGCCTTGATGTGCTTATTATATTATCGCGTCGAGTGAACGGTCTGGAACATTTATAGTAGCTAAGAAAACCTGAGATTGGTTATACAAACAATCACTTTTATCATGTCGCCAAGCAAGACAGGATTTGCTGAAGATCTTTCCAAAGTAGCAACACTGTTTTCCATGTAATATTCCAGCAGTGGGCGAGGGTACATCCATTGAGGTAAACTTTACAGTAGAATTCGTACAATCACTAGCTTGCAGCATCGTAATGAAAAAACTGAAGTTCTTTCCATAGTAGCAACTTGTTTATCTACTTTGCTTAGTTACTGCTGTATGTGTAGACTTACTAAAATATTTCGTCATTGTGGTTTAAGCATTTTTATGCATCCATTCAACCAGACATTTTATCTAGTCTATGATCACATTACCATGCATTACCAATCTTAAACAGTTTCTTCCAGACAAGTTCTTTGCTCAGTTTGAACTCATGCTCCGCCACTGACCTCTCCTGGTCCGTAAATGATCCATCCTGCTCCAAAAATGACCCCTTAAGATCCCTTAATTACCCCTCCTGCTCCACAAATGACCCCTAAACGACCACTCCTGCTTTACAAATGACCCATAAACAACCCCTCCTGCTCCATAAATTATCCCAATAACCCCTAAATAACCCCTTCTGCTCTGCAAATGAACCGTAATTACCTCTAAATGACCCCTGATTATGGAGTATGTGGAGTATTTGTGGAGCAAAGTGTGGTGCTGATTGATAAGAATATTCCGATATATTGATGGAAAGATTACGAAAGATTGCAAGATTGATATAAAGACTGCTGGGAAGATTGATAGAAAGACTTCTCCTGCAGACTGACTCCTGCATGTGATGTCTGAATGTCTGCATGCGATTGGCCAGTTACAACACGTGGCTACTTGATGATTATCTGGTCGATGTCCGCACAATTTTTAAAAGGCACAGAATTAAAATAAATTTGATTAAAAAGTATTGTATAAAGTACCATTGTACTGTACGTACAAATATAAAATAAAATGAAAAAAAATATTTTTAAAATTGGAGAACTGAAATTTTTAAAATAAATAATACCGGTTTGATGAATAATGCTGTTCATCAAAGTTCAGCACTATGCATGTAAGTATACAGATGATTCGAAAAATAGCTTTTTAAATTGGACGAAAATTATAAATTTTCGAAATGGAGTTGGTATAAAACAAATATGAGTCCCGACAACTCGCCTGACAGCTAAATCAATAGAACGAGCGTATGCTGACTGCTTGACTTTCGGTAAAGAGCATAGCTTGTGCCCACTAAAAGCCATCGTCCATACAATTTACATGTAAATAATATGGGAGCACTCTGAGAAAACCTACATACTCGTTCGGAGCCACCCATATTTATTCACTCACTCACTCTTATATAAACCAATAAAATTAAAATTTGTCGTAAAAACAACGTACATGCACTGAAGAGCCAAAAAAACTGGTATAGGCATGCGTATGCAAATAACAGAGGTATGAAACCAATCAGAGTAGCGTGATGCGGGCGGCAGCTAGATCATTTACTGCTGCTACAATAGCAGGTTACCAAGATTTAAGTGGGTTTGAACGTGGTTTTATAGTCGGCGCACGAGAGATGAGACATAGCATCTCCGAGGTAGCGATAACATTAGGATGTTCGCGTACGACCATTTCACGAGTGTACCGTGAATATCGGGAATCCGGTAAAACGTCACATCTTCGACATCGCTGCGGCCGGAAAAAGGTCGCGAAAGAACGGGACAAACGACGACTGACGAGAATCATTAAAGGTTACAGACGTGCAACCCTTTCTAAAATTGGCGCAGATTGGATATATGGACTGCCCTGCAGGATTCATGGTGTGAATTGCCTCCTGCATACCTTCATACATTAGTCGAGTCCATGTCACGTCGTATTGCGGCACTTGTGCGTGCTCTGATGAGGGGTAGGAGGGGGGCGTACACGATATTAGGCAGGTGTACCAGTTATTTTGGCTCTTCAGTGTATATGCCTGAGAGTTTTGCGGTGACTCATTACAGACACCGGGATACTGATAAATATGTTCATTTAATTTTACATTATGTACGTCGTGGAGGGTTATACATTGAAAAAGCTTTAAAAAGTCTTCAACTAGACGAGAACTGACCAATCGTAGAGGAAAAATGGTTAGAGTGATCATGCTAACTGCGCAGTAGCTGCTCTTGTGTTCAAACATTGGACTGCCAACATCATTATCAAAAACAAGAAGGTGAGTTTAGAACGCTGTTTATATAAGTACGTGATTTGAGATGAAATTAGGATACATTAAATTTGGTCACAATATTTTATTTACTGTTAAAAATTCGAATGTAAACAAACACGTTCATCACTCTTGACTATGTGACTTAAACTTTGTACTGGCCACGATCCTGGAAGAACAAATTTCGGCCCTTGTCTGTGTACTGATATTCTCGAGTTGTCATACATATTGACATATCTGGTTCATGAGGCAGCCACATAGCGCTGTACCAAAATAATGTGATTTTGCGTTGTGTGTATAGGGATAATGCAATGTAGTTAAGAACTAAGAACGTTTTGCCTCTACAGATAGGCAATACTTCCCTCTGTTCTCGGAAATATACTCTTACCACTTTTCTGAAGCTTCCAATAGTGCATAAACATGATGTATTGAACATAAAACGTTTTAAAATGTAAAATAATTAAAATAAACCTTTTAAAAATAACATATTTAAATTAACTCCAAATGTTGCATGTAGAAGTAGTACTACTTTAATAACAGCTCTCTGCCGTTATTTCATGATCTCAGTCAGTCAATAACGGAGAGTGGAGAATGGAGAGATTTGGGCGGCCCTTAACATGAAGATCTTGTGAACCGATGAAGGTGAAGCGAGGTGAGTATGTAGCAGCACCAGAATAAAAGGGCGGGGGAAACAGAAGATCCCCGAGAAAACCCGCCAACCAGCGGCATTGTCCGGCACGATTCCCACTTGCGAAAATCCGGCAGTAACACTGCCGGAAATCGAACCCTGTTCGCCTAGTCTCCTAGTGTAACCGCTCAGCCACCGCGGCCCCAGTCAATAAGGGTGGTAGTTTTCCAAGGCCAGTGTCAAGACCGGTCCTTCTAAGATCGTGGTACTGACGATGGGCTATTCAATGTTGGAAACCGCACAGAAGACGAAAATCGGCGTACCTTACGGTAAGCTCATGGGACGAACCATAGGCATAAAACTCGCCGAGGCGAACACGTGCAACCCCGGGAAGCGGACAGCTTCTCATCTCAGTTTATCGTCGGCCTGGCGAGCGGGCGTTGTCCGCGATTGCTGCATCGTCCGGCATTCCAGCCGACTGGGTCGCCGCTCGAATCTCCGCGGACGGAGGCTCGAAGTCTGTGGCACTGGCGGGAGTCGTTCTACTTACCTCTCCGCGTGTTCAGCGGCTCGTGAGTAACGCCCCCGCGGGCCATTGTCTCGCTGGACGCCGTCGTATCTAAACCTCACCCCCCCCTCTGCCCCCTCGCGATTACCTCTTGCACCTCTCTAGCCATTGTGCTCCTTCGCGCGTCATCGATAGCCCTCGGTTGGAACTATACGCTGTTTACGGTGAACTGACCGCTTTTGAAAGCCCTGCTTAAAACTCCCGCCTTCATCGCGCTTGAACTACGTTGCAGTATGTTTGAAATACATGTTCTTCTTCTAAACTATCAAACGTGCGCCCATTGTGCTGATCTACGAAAAGAACATACTTCAGACGAGGGCTGTTGAGTGATTTCAAGACGTCACGGACATTAGAAACACCATTTTATAGCACTCTAAAAATGCCAAAAACGGTTTTTTTAATGTGCTGTATCTCAGAATATACGCGTCAGATAACTATATACAAAACTACCCAAGGGCCTTGCATTGAGCCTTCCTGCAGACTTTCCATCAATAAAAGAATAGGGTCACCGCTGAATTTCCCACAGGTACACGCAGTGCGACGAGAACACTGCACTTTAGTTCAGAGCCACGCGCTTAACGGCGATCGGGTAGTTGATGCGCATGGCAGTGTCGCCCTTATCGCTCCCGCGCTTCTTGGTCTCAAGCGCGGAGAAAAGTTCCAAGACGGCGGGGCACTTAATATCTATTTGTGTGTACTTTGTGTATTCTTCCACCACATGTAAAACTAATTCTGCCATGAGCTTGATCACTTTATTCTTACGTCGGTCGGGTAAAACTTAAATTGTCACAAAAAGTTAAATATTTTACCAATTTGTGCTGATTTTTAAACTTTTATGTATAAAAACCTGAAAAAAAAATTTCATACATTACTGTTTACCTTACATTTTTAATTCAACATTTATACGTAGAACAATTTTTTTTTCTGTCGTTACGAACTCAACTGGGCACATGCCACATATTGTCCCCGTTGAATTTTAAGCAGGCAGAGGGAGGGGAGGGGGGATGTGATATTGTTCAAAGGTTGATTTAAAAAGTACTTAATAAACCGTGAACAGCCTATATTGCCTGGTTTACTTGTACACCGACCACACCAAAAAGACGGAGCGGAAAACTGGAATAGCCGATCAAAAACAATCCTCGTTTCCCGCACAAGCCACGCCGAAATTTTCTCTCCATGGAAAACAGCATACTTCGTTTATATACCCCAGAAACCCACTGTATGAAATGCTTTTAAAAAATATTTCACGGATTATCAGCATTATATCGGTGCAATAGTCTAAGATGGTTAAATGCATGTATTTATAATGTTGAGATGTGAATATAAATTTTAATTTTCTTCAACAATCGATTAAACGAATGTAGTTTAGAAACGAACGGAGAGGAAGCAGCGAACAATACAAATTTTCAGAACTGTGGAAAAAAAAAATTTTAAAAAATTATAGACAGTCAAAAATATTTCACAGTCTTACAACATTGGAATTACTAACGGAGAGAATAAATTCAACAGCGCCAAATTTGTTCTGCAATATTCACCTGGTAAAATTGGTATTAAAAATAATGAACAAACAAGCGTTATCGTTCACTGTAAATTTATTTTGTATTTTGCAAGGTATCCAGAATGCGTTTCTCGTAACGATCGATATTAGTTCACCACTCCGCCGACGTTCGGTCTTGGTTTCCCTGCAGTTCCATTCTCCTTCCCTGCTCTTTGGATCCCCCAAACCTTTCCACGCATGCGCGGTAGACAGTTAAGCCCTATTGGCTACCGATGTTAAGTTGGTGCTCGAACTTCTGCTGGGCCCTTGGCTCTGTCACTTGAACTTTGCTCCTGTTCCTGTTCGGTCACTTACTGCTCCTGACCGCCACGACGGTTGGGCGTCGTCGACGTGGGTCATCGCCACGTCTGTCAGCTTTGTCCTACGGTGGCCGTAGGACAATTCGTAGATGGGTTGCTGTTTCTGCGTGTTTAATGTGTTTATTGATTGGTATTTTGTTGGGTTAGCTCACTGTAAATAGTGTTACGCAATTTTCCGTTTGCATTATAAATTTGGTTTTGGTCGCCCAATCGTAATTCTGTTTGGTGTAACTTTGCACGGTAAATGTGTGCGGATTCCAGTAGAGTAAAATGTGTGTACTTAGTTTATTTTAATAATTTATAAATGTAATGTTAAAGTTGCCGTGGCTAGTTGTGTGCGAGTTACCAGATAGTTGTCCGTTTGAATTGGTAGATGGGACCGCACCTGCTCGCGCCGTTTAATTACTAAAGTTTGTAGTAACCTAACTGCAAACACTTGCAAACAGATTTTTACTGAGCCTCTTTGATTTTTAATGAATATTTTAATCTGTTAGTATATTTTATTTTCGTGAGGCTTTGATAGACTCCATCCGAGTGCCCTCGTGGATATTCATTACGTAATATTAAGTCAATATTTTAAATTCATTTTGGGCATTAAATGAGACGTGAGATATTGGGTCTCAGTTTGTACCTATATATCAAGTCAGCAGTTACATTTTGCAAGGTATATTGTAAATGTGTTTTGAATTGAAATATCTTCTATTCAGAATTATAGTGTGCAAAATGGCTAAATTCTTATACAGATTTTTAAGACGCCTGTTGAATTTTTTACAACATATTTCCAAGTCGATTAAATTGTCTTCAACACATTTATTTTTGTTAATGACTTGTGATTGAAACCCCACAACATTTACAAGAAAAATCCTTGGAAACCCATTTGCCAATAAAATTCTTTGTAGAACTTCAGGCATTTATTTCATAAAATCCGCAAAACATATATTTGTATTGTGCCATTGCAAAATTGTTCTCAAATTTAGATTTTTTTTGTCTAATTAATTGTGCCAGCAGTAATCTCTTGGTTTAAGGTATTTCAGTTTAACAACAGTTTCACTTGAAATACAGTTTTTTCTTATCCAACCAAAATCCTAAACACATATTCATAATTCAGTTGAAAGACTCTTTCAGTTTAAGGACATTTTTTCTCAGATTACTGTATTTTTGCCACATTAGGGTGTTTCGTGGCGTACACACGTTACCCTATTCGTCGTTCGAACTTACTGAAACTGGATAGTTTAGATGTTGATCTATGAAGATGCAAAATTTTCCGTCGCTTAGTGTAATCTGTTGTCCCAGTCGTCGAGCCACCGCTGACGTCACGAGCTGCATATTCGGCGGACTAAGCTTGAGCTAGGCCTCTATTGAATATGAGGCTGTCCCTTCGAGTTGGCTTCGCCCCCTTCGCTGCAGATGAACCTGGTGCCGCGCGTTTCAAGTTTGTGTGCGTCGCGCTGGAAGAGGGGGTGAATTTGTGTATATATATATCTGGCCTGTCACTGGAAGTCATTCAGTTTTGTGGAGTCATCATAGGGGCTTAAGCTCATATTCCTGGTTGGCATAAGTATTTATAGGGTTATACGGCAACGCGCGCCAAGATATGCAGTCTGGTTTTTTTTAAATATTATTATTGGAGGCAGAAATGTTTTCGGCTTTGGCCTTTTGTTCTTGATATACCTAATTACCTTCAAGTCGAAGAATACGCCATTATTTAATACCTCTGATATTGATGAAGTTGTTTACTCTGCAATACACAAGATCTGCCAGGAGGCAGAAGAGTACCAGGGGAAGGGAAGTGGATGGACGCTTACAGCTGTGAACAGACTCCAGCTGCGCATTAGTAAATTGGACCAGCTGAGAGCTTCATCGTAGATATATTTGCCGGTATTTATCAAGGCGAAGAAGGCAGTCATTAACCTTCAGAATAGCAGCGATAGTGAATATTTTAAGTGGGCCATTCTTGCAAGAATTAAGGAAGGGGGGACCCCGAGTCCGTGAACCATTGCTACCACGAACAGGAGGGGAAATTTAATTTTTATCTTCTAACCTTCCCAACCCCTCTGAAACAGATCGGTATTTTTGAAAGACGCAACCCTGGTATGTCCGTGAACGTTTATGGCTTGGACGAGGGACTGTACATCATACCGGCACATGTAGCCAGAGCAGAAAATGCTCAGCATTTCGACCTGCTGCTCGCGACCGATGGTACAAACATCCATTTTATGTATGTTCCAGACTTGTGCTGTCTCGTTCATTCCCAGGTTACTGTGCACAATGATAGTATTCATATTATCAAGCGATGCTTCGCATACTGAGATGATCGTCCACGAGTATAGGGACTGATGCATAGACATTACTGCAACTCGCATGCGGCAGCACGTATGCAAATGCCCAAGGCTTCGCCAGATGGTAGACCGTGCGTCCTAAAATTTAAAGACTACCAATATGTAATCAAGTTGCCCATTGTGGTATATGCAGATTTCGAGGCTTTACTCAATCCGATACATACCTGTACCCCGAGTCCGGTCCATGCGTACCATACATACCAGCTGCTATAGGCTTATAGTTACTCCCTGTATGCACATGTAGATAACGACCGGGTACCAGCACACCTCACTACTTCACTGCCAACCGAACCAGTTTATATATGTAGGGGAAGATGCGGGCAAGCTCTTTATGTAGACAATAGTGGTTATAGAAAAAGAGGTGAAGGACATTTATGAAACTTCGGCAGCTATGAGTTCACTGACTGCAACCCAGCAGGCAATGTGCTACCAGGCTATATACAGCATGTATTGCAATACCGCATTTACAGAGGAAAATTTCAAAGTCAGAGACCAAGACCATTTTACAGGACAATACATAGGCGCGGCATGTAATCAGTGAAACATTCTGCATTGCCGACCGAAGGAGGTGATCGTAGTTTTTCTTAATCTCTCCTACGATGAGAATTTTATTCTTAAAGAGCTATCATACGATACGCCAGACATCTTCATTATCCCACATAGCGAAGAGAAAATGATTACATTTTCCAAACAGCCAGGCGACCGATTTGCCATTCAGTTCGTCGATATGTATATCTTCATGGATGCAAGTCTTGCTTCACTGGCTCAGAACCTACCTGCAGACAAGTTTCCAAGTACGAAGAAATTTTTCAGCCCAGATGAGGTCCCATTGGTGATACGCAAGGGAGTGTATACGTACGACTCCATTACCGATCTTGCCACACTGGAAGAGCCACAGTTGCTGTATCAAAAGTCATTTTACAACTGCCTCACCAGCAGCAATATCTCTGATGATGACTATGCCAATGCGCAATGGGACAAATTTTGCTGTGAGTCACTCAAAATGTACAGTCGCATATAATTGAAGGTTGACATCCTCCTTTTAGCTGATATCTTCAAAAATTTCCGGCACCTGTGTTTGGAAACGTATCAGCTTGACTGTGCCCGCTATGTGAGTCTCCCAGGGTTCTCGATCTATGCCATGCTGCGTATGACAAAGGTGGAACTAGAGCTGCTAGGGGACTATGACATGTACCTATTCCTTGAGTCCACCATCAGAGGCGGTGTTTCGCAGTGCATGCTGCGCTACTGTGCTCCCAACAACAGGTACATGGAAGGTGAGCACAATAACAGCAAGCCGGACACATACCTGCAATATGTTGATGCAAACAATCTCTATGGATGGGCGATGAGTCTGCCTTTACCGCTGTGTAACTTCAGGTGGAGTGAAACTAACATCGACATCATGTCCGCACCTGATGGTAGCGATGTTGGAAATATCCAAGAGATTGATATCGCATATCCTGCAGCCCTGCATGACGACCACAAGGATCTACCGTTCCTCCTCTTTAACCAGTGTCCATCAGGCTCGAAGCAAAATAAGTTGATAAAATGCTCGAGGATGAGGAACATTACATCATACATTACAGGACTCTAAAGCAAGTATTATCCACGGCCTCCAGGTGACGAAGATTCATTGTGTTCTCACATTCAAGCAGTCGCTGTGGCCGAAATTCTACGTCGATCTGAATACGGAAAAGAGGAAAGCCGCCAACAAAGATTTCGAGCGTGATTCCTTCAATGTTGCAAACAACTCTGTGTTTAGCAAGCAAATGAAGAACAAAAGGAAGCGACAAAGGATGTAACTGGTATGCAGTGAGATGAGGCTAAGGAAACTTGTAGCGAAACCAGTGTACGAGGACAGAACCATTCACCACGAGAAGCTTGCTCTGAATTCGGTAAACATATATATGCTGGGTTCTCCGTCCTCGACCTCTCCAAAACAGTAATGTATCGCTTCCACTACGACGTGGTGAGACGACGATATGGCAATTGATGCAACTTGGTGTAAACAGATACCGATATCTTCATCTATTCTTTCCGCACTGAGGATTTTTACTAGGACCTGGCTACTGATCCTGCGCTTAGTGCTGAATTCAACATGTTCTACTACCTTGTCGATCATCCCTGCTACTCCCCAACCAACGCCAAAGTGTTGGGTAAGTTTAAGTGTGAGTGCGGAGGAGCCGTTATGACTGAATTTGTCGGGCTTTGGGCGAAATTGTAGAGCTACAAGTGTAAGGGTAAAATTGTTAAGAGGGCCAAGGGAGTGTAGAGATGCATTGTTAAAAACAAGATTCTCTTTGATGATTATAAGCATGTCCTGCACCAGCAGTGTATGATGCGAATAAATGTAGATATCATTCGCTATCACCAACATATTCTCTACTGCGAATGTATTAATAAGTTGACTCTGACATGGAAGGATAAGAGATGCATACTGGATAATGGAATACATACTGTACCATATGATTATATTGACTGAATTATGACTATTTATTACTAAGCTGTCATTGCTTCCACTACCACCTTTGTCTCTAATGGTTATCATGGATGATGATGTTCTGTACACGCACCACTGGGACAGGCATCTATCATCATATGTGTCTGTCCCCGGGAAAGCAAATCGTGTCGGGATGCATAGTAGGAGGCAGTTCATTACCCCGGGATTGGCGAAGCTGAAGCTGTTCCATTGCCCTCTCCCACGACGAATGATATGTGTGTGTGATGATTGGTTACATTTATGTGTTTTTTTCCAGAAACATACTATAGCTCATGTAAGATCCATATTCATCTTGCCAGATATGCTGTTGTTGTTGATGGATGGTGACTTGCTGTAGTCCATGCAAGAGGTATACTTATCTTGCGAGGCGTGTTACCGATATGTCGTGTTGTGTGTACTATTTCACATTCCACAATCAATCACGCATGTACTTGTGCATGGGATTTGGCATCTATTTTGGGTCTTTGACCTGGGGTTTATAGTAATTTCCTGGGGGATTCAATGTTTATCCTAGCGGTGGTTGTGAATGTGAAATTGTATTTGTATCATGATAGCACTGTAGTAACTAGTGATCACATCATACTTGAATTTACTATTTTTACAGCGCTGCCCCCCCCCTTTCTTTTCATCTACCTCTACCGTATTCTTCTTCTGTTCCTGCCATCTATCTGTGCGTTCCTTTGTCCGCTCTGAATTATTTTTAGGTGTGTCATTTGGTCGTTTTTTCCGTTCACAGCTTCGTAACCCGCCAGTGCACCATGCTTACGACAGCATTGGTGTTTTTGTATATCCATACATGTACACGACTTGTTTGTGTATATAGAAATTTTCGGTGGTGTTTTTGCTGGCGTAGTGTACTGCCCCGGTTCAAGCCCAGTAGCCGTCCGCAATGGTTATGCCAGGCGGACTGTAAAGTGTGAAGGTTATGCTGCTAACTTCATCATCATTATCCTTGCGAGAGTGGTGGGAGAGCGACCATGCTGCTGCTGACAAGGTCATGTAAGTGTAATTAATGTTTTTATCCTATGGCTAGTTGTTACAGAAAAATAAGAATTTAATGTTTCCTCCGCGCACGCACGAGTGCCAGCTACATCCCATACCATGCACGCAGACAAGTTGAAGATACAGCACTGTGCATACATGCTCTCGAATGCCCGGACAAGTTGGAGGACATATGTGCGTGCTCTTTTGACTTTGTATGAATGCATATAACATTTATGTAGAGATGCGAGCAGCCCAAATCTTTTATATATGTATAACTACTTTATTCTGAATATTATAATGGCAGTATTTTTTTGGAGCTATTAATTTATATATATCTTTTGCACATACAAAATGTGTGTGTAGGTGTGCACACACAATGCCTGCAGTCTTTTATACGACGATGAGTTTACTGTCTGAAGAGTGCATAGGCCGATGCGAGTATTTACTATATTTCTTCTCATAACCACGCAGTGGCTTATATATATACTGCCGAGGTCTGTCCACATTATTTTTACCACATGTCTGGATGGTATTAACTGCATTTGTATTCGTCGTTAAACATCCTCTTCTTGTTGATGTCGCGGTTGTCTGGTAGTCAAAATGCCCGACTGGCCACCCAAGGAGTGTCGGAACGATCCCGCATGTCCCCCCAGTCATTTTTGAGTTCCGAAACACCTGCTGAATAAAAAAAAGTCCATCATTCCTGGTGGCCACCGTTTGAATTACCCCCCCCCTCTCCCGATGCTAGTGCACCCCTGCAGACGACGAGTGAAACAGCACACATGCACAAAATGGCGGCGCCGATACCAGCCTTCCTAGCGCGAACTGTATAACTTCAAACACTCTGGTGGTGGGCGCGGGAATCGAAGATGGCCACCTACAGCAGACGACTGATAAAGGAATTCAAGATGGTTGCCTACAGCAGACGATGGCAATGATGATATCCAAGATCGAGGACGCGAAAAGCACGAGGGAGAAGAAAGGACGACAAGAGAGAAAATGAAGGAGACTGGGAGGAATATGAAAAAACCCCAAGGGATATAACGGACGAGAGATACAGGAATTAATGCCAGAGCATGTGAAAAATAACATCGGAATGACAGATTGAGAAAACTAATCAGATTGCAAGAGCGTGAAGAGTCGAGTTGGAATTATAGAGGAGGGGGAAAAAAAAGGGTAATTCCGAAAGGAAAAAGGGAAATCCAAGATGGCCACTGCTGATTGGGAGTGACAGAGCAAGATGTTTTGGCATGACATTATCCAAGATGGCTCCCTAGGTATCGTGGAATCGCAGCCAGAAGCCAGTTAAACCAGCTCTCTCCATTTAATTCTACTCACGGATGCATTTTCTGCCTCATAAAGCACGGTTGATTATTCAATGCTGTACAGATATAATAAAATGGATATTATTTTGTCAACCTATTTACTATTGTGCTGTTAAAATAAAACATATAATCTACAACCATGCAGCACCACGGGTATAATATTCCAAAAGATAGGCTTGTATTTCATCTTATATTATTGAGCATTGGGCATAATATAATTTTTTCTCCTAGAAAATCAAAGGGATGTATTAATTACAGGGAATAGAGGGAACATTATTTTAAAATATAAATTATTCACTAAAAAACAGTTTACATTGCCAGCACAGGGAATAGATCCCACGTCCCTTAAACACTAGACCAACGTGACTTACGATCTTTGCAGTTCTTTTTGACCTGAATATGCTAGTAAATACCTACATGAAAAAATAGTAAAGTTATTCGGTTAAGAAAAACGCTAATTTTAAGAATTATGTATATATATATATATATATACGAAACATTACATTTAAGAGGTAATGTGTAATAGCTTTAGGTGTTTTTAGAATTATAGGAGTTTAATTATGATTATTCAAGTTGTTTTAAGTATTGTACGTTATTTAAAAATGCAATGCATTTCTTATTGCACGTAACTACACTTTACACCATCCCTAGTTTTTGCACAAAAAGCTATATAAGGTTTTAAGTTGTTGAGTGTCCGCCATTTTGTTTAAACTCGTGGATACGACTTAGTATACTACAAACATTTCTTTAGGTGTATTACAAACATGGCTCTTGTAGTTTTACTGACGAGTAATTTTACAAAATAAATTTTTGTACTACTACAAAAATTTGTAAAATTACAAATAATGTCTAAGTAAAAATTGCACATTTTTTACAGTGCATACTGAGTTTTCAACCAACCACTAAAACGGTAACGTAGATAACCTGCTTACATGTAGACAACTGTCGATACTGCATAATCTGTTAGTTTGACGTTATCGGCGTAAATGTGAGTTAAAAGGTAGCAGAAATCGTTCGGCTGCTCAGACCCGCAATTAGCATGCGCGTGACTTCATTACATCAGCTTCCGAAAGAATATTGATTTATTTTTAAATTATTTATTCCAGTAATTAAACTGAATGTGTGACAGTTTAAGAATATTGAAGCGACGCTGGCCCACAACCCCTCCCCCCGCCAGTGTAACCAGTATAGGGGCTTAGAGAGACACGTGGCAGCCGTCGTACCCGCAGAAGAAGGTCATGCAGAGGCCAACATGCGCTGCCAAGCCGGGCATGTGTCGCAGATGCATAGCCATGACACCCCCACCCCCCTTCACCAACACACCTCCCTACGCCTCTAGCAGGTCCGTGAGATTTGTTGAGCGCGGAGGTTTCACGATATAGAAAATAATCATGCACAGTTCGTCTAAATTCAGAAAAACACGCACCGCGGAAGAAATAGCTGACGAGCTGGATAATAGTGCCGAAAACACCGCCCTTCCCCCTTAGCTAACCACAGGACAATGTGGGACAATGTGGAAACGCACCGAGAAGTAGCTGATGAGAGTAAGATATGGGCGAGGTACTACCCCCCCCCCCCGGCCCAACCAAACCTTCAGAAACCAGGACACNAGGAACCAGGACACCTGTTTTGAAAGGCATTGTTCTGCGTCCTACCCCCTCACCCCCTCCCCACCACAAGGCGACAAGTACCGACACTTAAGGGGGGGACCCTGGCAAGAATAAAAATCCCTTTTCGAGAGAAGTGGGATTTCAGTTCATTGGTACCGCGCAGAGAGGTCGGTCAGTTGATTATTACCGCCCAGAGTAGTCACCAGTCAGAAAATTACCGCCAGAGACGTTAGTTCGAGGAGACAGTCACGCACAGAGCGGCCGTGAGATCGGGCTCCTGGCCACAACAGTACCTCAGTACGTCAGTAGATCAGCCCAGGGGAGACGACGACACCCAACGGGCCTTTGCCAAAGGCCGCCCATCGCTGGAGCTCACTTTCCACAGCTGACATCCAATCCGAGTAACCAAATTATTACAGTACCACACCTCTCAAGTGCTGAAGTATTTTATTTGTGTTAAATTCGAGATAATATATTCGTCCTTCAAAATGAAACAGTAAAAGACTTCATTATTGCAAACCCCTTAACCTTCAGGCAACATATAGTCGGTGCCTGGATGCACTAACTCTGACCCTATAAGCCACCGTGTCTTCCCCAGTGGCAGTAAGTAACGTCAAGTTAATTTGGCGCACAACTGTGGGGCATAGACAAGCCCACATCAAGTTAAGTTGGCTTCCCCAACGTGGGGCCTAGCTAAGCCTGCAGTATACCTCAAGTTAATTTGTCACCCGGACGTGGGGGCCCAACGCTATTTAGTGTAGCATACATCAAGTTAATTTGGCGACCAACTGTGGGGCCCAGCAGTAGCATCAGTGTAACAGTAATTTACCTCAAACTGCTGGTTAACAGTTCTGGGATCTTTTATATACATATCATAAAACTCAATGTCTCTCTGTCCATCTGTTAGTGCGCTTATCACTCGAGAAACACGTATCCAATTTACGTGTTTTTTTTATTCATAGCTATGTTCTCTGGCCAGGTTTTAGTATATATTTTGTTACTTAAAGTAACACAAGGAATAAACAGTGACGATAATAGTGAATCAAGTCGGAAAAAAGTTTGCCGCCAGAGATCTCTCTTGCATTACGTTCTCTAAACTGTTAAAGATGGAAAAATATCATATAATAAATAATTGTGTAGCTAAAAAGATATAAAGAAAACTCCACGATAGCATATGTCTATTTATAATAGAGAAATACTAATAACCGTATTTAGCATTTAATTCACAAACAACATTCAATGACGAAGTTTTTCACCTTGCACTCATTGAAATTGAAAAGCAAGTGCAGACATTGCCAGGAAAAAGTATAAAAACCATGGGCCTACCAATTGCAGATAACATAGTAGATTCAACCGTTAAATATGACTACATCAGGGAAACTTCATATAATAGATTAGAATTGCACACCACTGCAACGTTTATTAGTATTTCTCTGTTATAGATAGGCATATGCTGCCGCCGAGTTTTTTTTAGGTATTTTTATTTGACACAATTCTTTACCACATTATATTGTTCCATCTTTAACAGTTTAGACAGCGTATTGCAAGAGAGCGCGCTGGTGGCAAACTTTTTTCCGTCTTGATTCAGTATTACCGTCACTGCTTATTCCTTATGTTACTTTACGTAACAAAATGTGTACTACAACCTGGCCAGAGAGCATAGCTATGAATAAAAAAAACACGTAAATCGGATAAGTGGTTCTCGATTGAAAAGCGCACTAACAGACAGACAGAAAGACGTTGAGTTTTATAATATGTTTAGAGTATATACGATTAACACTAAGTAAAATTAAAGTTTATTTAAAAAAAAAACGTAAACATAAATGCTGTATTCTAGGCGAGCGGAGCCGCAGGCACAACTAGTCTCTTTTAAGTTCAATGGCAATGGTAACGTACGGTTTCTGTCAGTATTTAAATTGCATGCATCCGTTAACGAAAATAAGCCCAAGAGCAAAACAACCAAACCGAAAACCAAACAAATCACAGAAAACGGAAAAACAAATGGAACTATAGAAGAACATAGCGGTCGATAGAACATGAACTAGTTTGTTCCTTTTCGCTAGTTGATGCATGATGTATAGTTCATGTCCATGCATTGCTTGCAAGATATATGGGGGCCATAAACACGCAAATATCCTGTTGGACCAGATAGATTACGGAACAACCATAATTCATCTCCAAGTTCAAGTTAAGTATTTGTACGTTGGTTGGTTTACCTTCTATATAGTTGCGATCTCTTCATCATTCATTTAATTGTATGTGTTTGGTTTTCGGTGGCTTTGTTTTGTTCGTAGAATTATTTTCGGTAATGGACACATTCCATTTAAATAGCTTACTCACAGAAAAGTTTTGTGTCCATAGCAGCGTAGTGAACACGGAAATGAACTGGAAGGGTCGGCGTGTGAGGCACCATCACCCCAATGCATTTTGTCGCATTAATATAAGTTATTTTTAACATCCCAGCTCTTTGTTGACGGGATGATCAGAAAATGGTTACATGCTCCACAAAATTAGCGTAACCGGGATTCTAACCAGCAACCTTCAAGTGTAAAGAGTCTTGGACACCACATCTTCGGAGGGTATACGGTCGGTATAAAAACAACGGCCCACTCGAATGCTGTAAGTAAGTCATGAGGCCGCAATCTCACCACGGTCGACATTTAACGTCTTTCATTCAGCATAATTATAACGGGTGGTTTCTTTTGTATAATGTAAAGTGTAGCGCGTGTGTGGTCTAAATTGTTTAAAGGGAAATAAAATAGAAAGTGCAAAGGGAATACTGTCTTAGGATATATTCTAATGTGTTTGCGTCTCAAACGTTTCACTTCAGGAAGGGGATGTGTAGACCATCTTTAGGGCCTATTAATTTATGCTGTTTGCTACCTAAGTTGTTGAAACGTTGGTCAGCAACTCAAAATATATTACTATCATGTAATACATAAATATTAGGTCCTTCGAGTCTTAATTTAAAGTAAACATTGATCTTATACTTTCAGTTTTCAACAGGCTAATCAGAGGCTTTTTTATGGTTAGAGAATACGAAGGCACGTAGTAAATAATGGTACTGGCGTGTGCTTGGAATTGTGATATAAAAACNATTAATATAAGTTATTTTTAACATCCCAGCTCTTTGTTGACGGGATGATCAGAAAATGGTTACATGCTCCACAAAGTTAGCGTAACCGGGATTCTAACCAGCAACCTTCAAGTGTAAAGAGTCTTGGATACCACATCTTCGGAGGATATACGGTCGGTATAAAAACAACGGCCCACTCGAATGCTGTAAGTAAGTCATGAGGCCGCAATCTCACCACGGTCGACATTTAACGTCTTTCATTCAGCATAATTATAACGGGTGGTTTCTTTCGTATAATGTAAAGTGTAGCGCGTGTGTGGTCTAAATTGTTTAAAGGGAAATAAAATAGAAAGTGCAAAGGGAATACTGTCTTAGGATATATTCTAATGTGTTTGCGTCTCAAACGTTTCACTTCAGGAAGGGGATGTGTAGACCATCTTTAGGGCCTATTAATTTATGCTGTTTGCTACCTAAGTTGTTGAAACGTTGGTCAGCAACACAAAATATATTACTATCATGTAATACATAAATATTAGGTCCTTCGAGTCTTAATTTAAAGTAAACATTGATCTTATTCTTTCAGTTTTCAACAGGCTAATCAGAGGCTTTTTATGGTTAGAGAATACGAAGGCACGTAGTAAATAATGGTACTGGCGTGTGCTTGGAATTGTGATATAAAAACACCCATAAATATTTCACGAATAAGGGAACACTTTTAAAATCTCCATTTTATAAAGTAATTACTTCCAACGGCTTATATTTTGTATTAGTGGACACTTTATTTACTTTATTTAACTTGTTTTTCTCATGCACTTAAGTGTAAAAATATGCACATTGGTTCCGCAATTACGTCTCATAAATGTTTAGTAATTACACTTTATCGACGATTAATGTAGTGATCGGGTTCTTGGTTATTTTCAAACTTAATATGGTAGCTACCTACACCTATGCAGTCTATTAAAATAGAGCTGAAGAATTCTCGGGTACGGGCCAAGCAGTTACTGTAAAAACATTCTCACTTGATTATTCAACGTAGATTAATTTATCATACCGGAAAGCCGAAAGAAATTCTGGAAGAACAACCAAATTTAATTGAAAAAACATAAATAAACGATAAATGAAACACAATATTACCATTTCCTTGAAAATGTTTAGAAAAGGAAGTGGCTAATTTCGTCACTTTAGCTAGTAATTCGACATTCACTAACATTTCAATTTCTGACTTGCACGTTAAAAAGAGAAATCGTTAACATATTTTCAAAATGCATAAGATGTTTTCAGAAATAATTTACAACAAAAAACAGTGTTGTGCAACATATGCCAACACCAAAACCATTCACGATTTTATAATCAACATTTTAAAATATATGATCATCTACTAGTATCTGAGAGGAAATACTGTTCAGTCGACATCTTTCTTTCCAAGTAGGGTCACAACCATAAAAGTAATTAAATGTAGACAAAATTAGCCGCAGACATGCACTAAAATCTTATTAACCACCAGAGTTGCGAAATTATGAACCTATAACACCCAAAAGAATCGCATGAAATCTGAAAGAGAAGACAAACGATATTTACATATATAATCCTATATTACCCTTAAAACTCTTATAGATACATGCAAATACATGCATANCCCTTAAAACTCTTATAGATACATGCAAATACATGCATATTCATCATACCAAGTGGAATTAGTTTCATTCGTGTTCTTCTTTTCTGACCTCTGAGACGATGATTTCTTTTTCTGTGAGTGTATATAATTGGGTTACGAGGTAATGAATAAAAAAATTAACTGTTTGTTCATAATTATAGCTTACCATGGACATAAACGTGTGTATATATAATCACAGGAAGGAATGAACATTTTACCTAGTTGCGAAAACCATATCACCTTGCCTTTCTTATTACAGTTTCTTTACACCTATGACATTGTCGATTAGACAAGTAGGCACATATTCTTATAAGTNCCTTGCCTTTCTTATTACAGTTTCTTTACACCTATGACATTGTCGATTAGACAAGTAGGCACATATTCTTATAAGTTAGGAATTAAGTGTTACTGATTAGACACAAATACTCTGCTCCCAAGTACTTTTGTCCCTAGTATATACTAAATTTGTTGAAATACATCACGCTTACAGCTAATGGCGATAGTTTAGATAATTTGCGAAGCAAAAAACTCGGCAAAAAATTTGCTTCCAACACGAAACAAAACAAACTTTCTGTATTCTACATTTAATTATCATTTACTTTCAAAATATAGTATACTCTTTTAGCCCGCGCTGTGAATGCTTNCTTTCTGTATTCTACATTTAATTATCATTTACTTTCAAAATATAGTATACTCTTTTAGCCCGCGCTGTGAATGCTTGCAGTTTTAGAGTTCATCGAGATGATAACCATTTAATTGGCTAAGTTATGTTTTAACTACAACACATAAACATACCTATATCATCTATAATTCCTTACAAAATATTATTTAACTAATCATCTGTTAGCCCCTCCCAAAATCCATCGCACATAATTAACGTTGCTGATTGCTAANAGCCCCTCCCAAAATCCATCGCACATAATTAACGTTGCTGATTGCTAATGTTCATGATGAGTCAGGTACGGTAGGTTGGTTCTGGACATTTAAGGTGTGATGAAATGCTTTAATGTAATTTTTTGGATGTTATTGAAGGAAATTTATTATTGTGCAGCATAAATGCACAATAGAGTAAATACCAAGGTAGGTATAATAAAACGGGTGAACTCTGTGGACAAGACTGCTGAGATGTTGCCTTTAGAGCTCGAAGTTCCGGGTTCAAACCCTGGATAAATGACAGATGTGTGTGGTGTTTTAAAATGCTAGGATGCAAATATTACAACTATAAATACAATGAAAAAGAACTAAAATGATCATGGAAATCAAACTCACTATCCACCCTTTCCTGTATGCTGTCACAAGGTCACGAGACTTCCTGGTTAAATGGTATCAGGAAACACGTTATGTGACGATAGGAGCACTGTCCGTGGAAGCGTTGCCCCTCATCCCCTCCCCTNGTAAATACCAAGGTAGGTATAATAAAACGGGTGAACTCTGTGGACAAGACTGCTGAGATGTTGCCTTTAGAGCTCAAAGTTCCGGGTTCAAACCCTGGATAAATGACAGATGTGTGTGGTGTTTTAAAATGCTAGGATGCAAATATTACAACTATAAATACAATGAAAAAGAACTAAAATGATCATGGAAATTAAACTCACTATCCACCCTTTCCTGTATGCTGTCACAAGGTCACGAGACTTCCTGGTTAAATGGTATCAGGAAACACGTTATGTGACGATAGGAGCACTGTCCGTGGAAGCGTTGCCCCTCATCCCCTCCCCTTCACAAAACTTTCGATGTGATCTGGGGCCAGACGGGCACTGAGCAAGCTTCTCCGAGTTCAGCTGATTAACTTTCAGTCCCTTCCCTCCTTCACACATGCCACTTCCCGGTTCTCTCTCGCTCTTTCGAGAGAGAGAGAGAGAGAGAGAGAAACCCAGTGGTCGTGCCGTCAAAGATGAAGTCTTGCAGAGGAGGACCTCCCTCGAGTATCTGCGACTGCGAGGGCCATCGCATGTCCCTAGGTCTGTGGAGATGGAGGAAGGTCAGGCATCTAGTGTCCTCTCCTTTCTCTGCCCCTCGCCACGCCAACCATCATTCCCGAGCGTCAAATCTGCAATTCATGAGGGACTGCGGATCGCCTGTCCTTACAAGCAGGGCCCCTGCTACGCGATCGCTTCCTAATTGGCCAGCGATGCCTCTTCGAGCGGAAAGCAGTTTTCCCTCACCGTTACACCCTGAATTGTAAACTGGGTAATGGATTAATCGAACTCCCGGCGGTATCCGGACTCTTTATTTGATTTGATACTTGTGCGAGACCACTCGTTTGGTTTGCTTATGCATTCGAACTAGTAAATAAAAATTATGAAACAAGGACGACGGTGAATATATTCAGTCCTAGGTTGAAATACACGAGTATTGAGCAGCCGTCGTTTGGATTTCTACACGGATCACTTCTTTTTATTCAGAAAAGAGGAACAGTTTTTAAATAACTTCTGTTGGTCCAGCTCTGTATTTGTAGGTACGTACACCAGCAGCTGTCTGTCGAAATGGAGCAACTGAAGGAATATATTTATTACTTTTCGAGCTGGTTTCTTTGCTTCACCACTAAGAACACTGTAGACAAAAATTTAGCGCACAAACAAAAAATATTTAATTTACTTATTGTAACATTCCGGCCAACAAGCATATGAAATCTAACTGATCTGAGGCCGATCAATGGCTAGGAATGACTTCTTAAAGATTATCTCTTAATTGTGATATCGTGTTTTTCTCCAAGTTCCTTTGTACTTTAACACGCGTTTCGTTTTACATAACGTTCATTGCTCACGCCCCTGTCATGTAGCACCTTCGTGTCGCAAAGTTGAGCGCCCACAGGTACTCTCGTTTGACACAAGGATGGCACATAAATAGAAGGTGGNATAAGGTAGGACTGCGAAGCCTAGGGTATACTACTGAAAGCAGAAACATATGGGCGTGCTCCTGTTTTATTTATTACATAAAAGGTAGAAAAAAAAGTATTGGGTACACTCTTAGTGTACATAAAATTTTTACCAATCACAACATTATAGTAATAAATTTTATGTTTTATCCATGAGCGATTATTGAGGAAGTAAATAACAAAATTAAATACCGGTTTCTTTTGAACTACGGTTCTATTAAATCTTTTTATTGCCACAGCATAAATATACATATATATATATATCTTATAGTTATATGAGTATTATTTTTTTCCTTGTTTTTTTTTAGTATTAGATAAAAATTTATTTTTCTTCTCTCTTTCTTTTAGTTACATTATTATATTATGTTATGGCCTTGCGTATATTGTCTGGTACCCGCGATCGCTTCATTTGAAATATTACATTACTAAACATTTACCTTTATAATTAAGTTGAGAAAAAAAAAATTATTTCGTAGTTGAACCTTCCCAAAATAATAAAATTTAATTATTCAACAACGGATGTCGCGTCAGGAGACAGAAAGTTTGGAGCACTCCCGAGCACATTCAGCAGGAAATAAATAATTTAGAGGTTACTTGATTGCAGAAACTGAAATTCAGATGTTACTACGGTGCCGGCCGAAATAAGTGGAATCATGGTCAAAACGACCATGCCAAAATTTGGTGTTCGGCTCACATCACAAGAAGGATGAAAAGGTTGGCCACAAGATTAAGCCATTCCGGGAAAACGCTAGACAAAATAACAGAATAGCTTGAAAAAGGATCGTAAACACAAAGTAATAAGATCACGTCACAAAATAACATATCCGCAAAAAAACTTACCCAAAACGGCGGATAAAAATTATTTCATCTCTAGATGATGAAAGATTTCAAACATTAGTAATGTAAGTAGACTACATGCTGTATGACGAGAAAACGAAGCAGGAAGTTACCTAAGCATAAATCTATTTATACCAAGGTATGCTCCGGACTTCATGGTCTCGCGCGACAAACCGATAAATAAATCGAAATTCGAGAGACATATATAATAATTCACTAATTAAAATATTAATTTTGATAATTAGAAATTAAAAATTTACATGACATTATGTACGTAAATAATCAGTAAACATAAAGAAAAATAATTTTTTTTAACCAGAAACATAAAATAAAATAAACAGATAAATATTTAAACATTACAAAATTTTCAGATGATATGGTTAGTTTTACAACTTCAAAGCGAATAAACAAAAATATTAAGCGTAACTAGAGCACGTTCCAATACTAAAAAAAGTATTTGGCGAAACACCAAATAAATAATAAAATAATTAACAGCATTCCATAGACAAGAAACAAGTGCCAACACAATTGGCACCCCCCTCTGTCTGTAAAAATTATTTTTTTACACTTTGCACTGCAAAGTTTTCTAAGAAATGCTACGTAACAGAAAAAAAATATGTTAAATTTTATAGTATAAAATAAAAAAACCTTTTTCTTTCATCGTCTAAATTAAAATTATACAATTTGTTCTATGAGTCGCCCGTTCACAGTTGACTAGCAAAACCAATTTTGAAAATCTGATGAACTATAAGTTGACTAGACGTTTGCATTTATGGCAATAAAACACTTTAATACACAAAGCGTTGTCCACGGTTTGCAAAAATATAGAATTCCATTCTGTTGGTAGCCCCAAGTATTAGCTTGGAAAATTATAAACGCAAAACATATTTCAGAACGAAAATAAAATAGTGCTTTTACACATACATTTAGGGCTTCTCATCCTTTGTACTTTTGCAATTTTTACGTATCACTCTTAGCCACAAAGACCATTCCGTTGCTATGACCGTCCAATCGGCGGGGGAGAGGGATCACGCCCTCTCATCGAAGGTGTCCCAGCTTATCACCTGAGTTTACCAAATCCAAATCCCCAACCTGATTAACAGTACAGCATTAAAACTCCCGGCCACAAGGTNGCTTTTACACATACATTTAGGGCTTCTCATCCTTTGTACTTTTGCAATTTTTACGTATCACTCTTAGCCACAAAGGCCATTCCGTTGCTATGACCGTCCAATCGGCGGGGGAGAGGGATCACGCCCTCTCATCGAAGGTGTCCCAACTTATCACCTGAGTTTACCAAATCCAAATCCCCAACCTGATTAACAGTACAGCATTAAAACTCCCGGCCACAAGGTNCTTATCACCTGAGTTTACCAAATCCAAATCCCCAACCTGATTAACAGTACAGCATTAAAACTCCCGGCCACAAGGTTCTGGGACCCTAGTACTCAGATACCAAGCGTGTGGTCTGGCCAGGGTTATATGCATATTCCTAACGTCTCATCAGGACATAACCGGAGCAGGTTGCCGCTCACCGCCCGGTCTTTCTTTAAGAGGAGGAATCTCTCCAGACTTCCTTCAGCATGCGGAGTTAACCAATGCCAGCCAATGTAATCGGAACACCAGAGAGAACCTCTAGTGGGGCCCGAACCGATCAGCCGTGCTCCCACTTGTTTTCCATGGCACTAGTGGGCTTTCAGAGACCGACCGCTTAACCCATGGCGAACAAAGGTAGCCCCTTCCAACCGTTAGCGCACCAGAGGGTGAGCCCAGCCCACCTCTCCAGCACACACCGGTTGTCGTTGAGCTCACTTTAAAGCCTCGCCTGGCATAAGCCTTACCCCATTGCAGGCCGGTTGCTCGCCCAGCAATCCCACCACTGAACTGCCCACCAGAAGACAGAGGACGAACGATGCATTTGGAGTGAAAGACAACCCCAGACCCACCATGGCAGGCTGGACTGAGAGATGCCGCCTTTGCTCTGAAATGGAAGATTTCGGTCCTTATCTAACTCCGTAGGTCTGTAACCCGTAGTTTCCAAAATTCTTCCATGTTTTCATCATTGTCTCCACACCATCGCAGCCAGTTGGACTAGCTGTCATCGGTCACTGAACATTACCATGCTTTATAATTTATTCACCATGAAATTCCAGTATTTGGCCCCAACGGCCTGAATGCCAAGTGGTCCAACACCCCGCCAAGTGGTCAGGCCTAGGTACTAACTGTCGGCCCAAACCATCATGGCAGATACTCCTACCAGTCACGAGAATACTGGTTCCCATAGGGATACGTGTGGCGGAGCCCAATCTGCATTACCCAGGGATGGCACGAGGAGCCTTGGGTTGCCATGAGTGGAAAGAGGCTATAAGAGACGCATCATACACCCTTTCTAGGGTCAAATGTGGTAACCGTGCNTGGGTTGCCATGAGTGGAAAGAGGCTATAAGAGACGCATCATACACCCTTTCTAGGGTCAAATGTGGTAACCGTGATTGACTACTATAGCATGGTTCTGCCACACCACTTCAAACGCTTGTAGATATTGGTCCCGAGAGAGTCACTGACCCATATCCGCCAGTGCTTTTACACAGTGGGATATAACAGATCGTTCATAATATCAATATTGACTTTAGTAGGAATTTATCAAAAGTTATTAAACAATACTCCGTCAAACGTGGTATTAATTTAAATATTTTATGTGGTTCTGAAAAAAACAAAATGAATACAGTAAGTAATGCAATTAAATTTCAAGTAAATTTTCTAGTTAAAAAAGCACATAAGTTACTGTGTAGGAAAAAAATAAAATAAATCATGTCACCTATTTTTTGGCATTACGATCNATAAGTTACTGTGTAGGAAAAAAATAAAATTAATCATGTCACCTATTTTTTGGCATTACGATCTTCTACGAATTATATTTCGTAACTGATAACCTACATTCTCCTAAAAAATAATAGATGCAGCCAATTACATTTATACAAATGAGTAAAACCTAAACTCGAGTAATAATTATGATTCTGTACACTTAAAAAAAAAATGCAAAACAGTTTTGTACATATGTGTACATTAAGAGACGTTGACCAGAAAAAACTGGCGTGTTTCACGNAAAAAAAATGCAAAACAGTTTTGTACATATGTGTACATTAAGAGACGTTGACCAGAAAAAACTGGCGTGTTTCACGCCCCGGAATGAGAAAGCTGGTAACATTACAAATTTCGCGTCGAATATTACACCGTGAAACGAATGTTGTCCTTAGTGGGAGCGGCGGGCAATTACAAATAATTTCAGCCGACAATAATGTTCCGCGAATTGTAGGCGGTGGCAGGGCGACACGCATCCGTTCCCAGTACAGCGGGTCCAGACACAGTTGCATTGATTTTCGGAGCCGTATTGTGGGTGGCAGGGGGGCTTTGTGCGAGTGTACTGTCACAACCACATGCCGAGTTAATGTCCACGTAAACATCCCTGCGCCGGGGAGGGGGTAGGCAACCACAGGAGCATCATTGTGCCGTCGAGCTGAGAGGAAGGAAGCCCCAGTGGCCACTGTTAACACAGGCGTTCCAGGGATGTCTTTGCAAGCGCAGGATATGGCCTACATATGATGTACGCTGATTTTAGCCTTCTGTGTATAGGCAATGCGCGGTTTATTTACACTTTTTGATCAAACCTTTGAAAAATCACACCATATATCACATGATCAGTTCTTTCATAAATATGCCGTGCATCACATGTGTTTTATACTTCTGTCAACATGAAAGTGCCTAATTTTTTTGTTTAATTGCATTTTTACCAATATTGTATANACATGTGTTTTATACTTCTGTCAACATGAAAGTGCCTAATTTTTTTGTTTAATTGCATTTTTACCAATATTGTATCTATTAATTGTGATATTTCATGTATAATTAATAAGACTACAACCAGGCAGAAAATATGTGTGTTGGTAATGCCTAGTAAGAAATAGTTCTTATGCAAAATACTATTGAAGTGAGTGTGCANAGGCAGAAAATATGTGTGTTGGTAATGCCTAGTAAGAAATAGTTCTTATGCAAAATACTATTGAAGTGAGTGTGCACGAATGCGGTGCTCTGGCCCTTTGGTATGATTTTCTAGACCGAGTTAAGCTTTGTATGTACGAGGCGCGGATTAATATCCGGGAAGTAGAACTTTAGTAGGACTTCAGAAAAGTTGGAAATAACCGTGAATGCAGTATATATCTCCCGTGTAGTAAAAATTGTCAACCTGACTGTCAAAGTATATGTAAACCTAGCGNAACCGTGAATGCAGTATATATCTCCCGTGTAGTAAAAATTGTCAACCTGACTGTCAAAGTATATGTAAACCTAGCAGTGCCTTTTCCATTTTAATTTTTCTTTAACGTTTGATTTGTCAGCATAACCGCGTAATTATAAAACATTACTTTGTTAAATTGTAATATACCTTAGTTAATACATTTCTGCCATAGTGTATGAACNTGGGTTGCCATGAGTGGAAAGAGGCTATAAGAGACGCATCATACACCCTTTCTAGGGTCAAATGTGGTAACCGTGCTTGACTACTATAGCATGGTTCTGCCACACCATTTAAAACGCTTGTAGATATTCGTCCCGAGAGAGTCACTGACCCATATCTGCCGGTGCTTTTACACAGTGGGATATAACAGATCGTTCATAATATCAATATTGACTTTAGTAGGAATTTATCAAAAGTTATTAAACAATACTCCGTCAAACGTGGTATTAATTTTAATATTTTATGTGGTTCTGAAAAAAACAAAATGAATACAGTAAGTAATACAATTAAATTTCAAGTAAATTTTCTAGTTAAAAAAGCACATAAGTTACTGTGTAGGAAAAAAATAAAATTAATCATGTCACCTATTTTTTGGCATTACGAACTTCTACGAATTATATTTCGTAACTGATAACCTACATTCTCCTAAAAAATAATAGATGCAGCCAATTACATTTATAAAAATGAGTAAAACCTAAACTCGAGTAATAATTATGATTCTGTACACTTAAAAAAAATGCAAAACAGTTTTGTACATATGTGTACATTAAGAGACGTTGACCAGAAAAAACTGGCGTGTTTCACGCCCCGGAATGAGAAAGCTGGTAACATTACAAATTTCGCGTCGAATATTACACCGTGAAACGAATGTTGTCCTTAGTGGGAGCGGCGGGCAATTACAAATAATTTCAGCCGACAATAATGTTCCGCGAATTGTAGGCGGTGGCAGGGCGACACGCATCCGTTCCCAGTACAGCGGGTCCAGACACAGTTGCATTGATTTTCGGAGCCGTATTGTGGGTGGCAGGGGGGCTTTGTGCGAGTGTACTGTCACAACCACATGCCGAGTTAATGTCCACGTAAACATCCCTGCGCCGGGGAGGGGGTAGGCAACCACAGGAGCATCATTGTGCCGTCGAGCTGAGAGGAAGGAAGCCCCAGTGGCCACTGTTAACACAGGCGTTCCAGGGATGCCTTTGCAAGCGCAGGATATGGCCTACATATGATGTACGCTGATTTTAGCCTTCTGTGTATAGGCAATGCGCGGTTTATTTACACTTTTTGATCAAACCTTTGAAAAATCACACCATATATCACATGATCAGTTCTTTCATAAATATGCCGTGCATCACATGTGTTTTATACTTCTGTCAACATGAAAGTGCCTAATTTTTTTGTTTAATTGCATTTTTACCAATATTGTATATATTAATTGTGATATTTCATGTATAATTAATAAGACTACAACTAGGCAGAAAATATGTGTGTTGGTAATGCCTAGTAAGAAATAGTTCTTATGCAAAATACTATTGAAGTGAGTGTGCACGAATGCGGTGCTCTGGCCCTTTGGTATGATTTTCTAGACCGAGTTAAGCTTTGTATGTACGAGGCGCGGATTAATATCCGGGAAGTAGAACTTTAGTAGGACTTCAGAAAAGTTGGAAATAACCGTGAATGCAGTATATATCTCCCGTGTAGTAAAAATTGTCAACCTGACTGTCAAAGTATATGTAAACCTAGCGGTGCCTTTTCCATTTTAATTTTTCTTTAACGTTTGATTTGTCAGCAAACCCGCGTAATTATAAAACATTACTTTGTTAAATTGTAATATACCTTAGTTAATACATTTCTGCCATAGTGTATGAACTTACCTTGCAAAGCACGTGTTTAAGCCGCTCGTCTACCATGTCGCGCGAAATGGGTTGCAGCGTGTAATGGGGCGTTTTTAAAACGAATTATTTTGCGTGCACACAAACTAAACGCTTATTGCAGACATTGTTCGGAAGGTCTTCAAAGTCGCCGAAAACGAAATTTGCAGGTCGTTGTAGCCTAAAATATTACGAATGAATACCTGTGAAACCAGTATAGGCCCTGCATTGAAATTTGCTAGAAATTGTTCCCCAATATAATTATAGGGCCAAAGCTTAAATTGTGTAGGTCGGAGAGCTAAGGTGGCAGTTCGGAACCTTATGCGTAGCGGCGACGGAGCACTTGATACGCCTGCCAGTGTCGCCTTTATCGCTTCCTTGCTACCGTGCCTAGAAAACCGAAAACATCTTCAGGTATATGGGCGTCTTAAGTAAAGAGTTTACTAATAACTTGAATAAGCCATGTTATTTTGACAGTTCATCGGGTAAAAACGCCTTTTAATGTTAGAACTCAGAAATAAATCGGCTGCGCACCGCTAGCAGCTTTCTCTACAGCTCCGTATTCCCTCTACGAAGCAGGTAAGTGAAATTTAAGTTAATCAGTATCTTTCACTTCGTAAAAATTAACTCATGTTAATTGCCGGCAAGGCATAATTAAATCTCCGTCACAGGCACTTTCAGCCAGCGATGCCTTTCACTGACATGCCGCCGAAGTTCTGAAGTTCTGCATGGACACTATCAGCAGAGAGTAAAGCGCCAAAATACAGTGTAAAAGGAAGGTAAAAAAGAATAAGACCGCAGGTTGTCACATATCTGAGGTGCACACCTGTCCTTTCCGGCAAACCTGAAGAGTCTATTAACTAAAATGGGTTATGAATAGTGAAACAGTGAAGTGATCTGATGGTTGAAACGGGAGTATTCAGAGGAAAAACAAACAGCTCATCGTTAAAACCTACAATGATTCCTCCTAAGTGACGACAATCTATCAACGAACTCAGATCATCGTGGTGGTATGGCAGGACCACAGAGACTTTAGTAGATAATATAACTTTTTGTCCCGTCTTCGTCACGGAGAGATTCGGCAGTGGCATCAATTGAAATAAACGACTTGGAAGCTACCGCCAAACTACAAAAATCCCTGGTTTTGATAATGTGTAATTATTCTTAAACATTTATGTAAAGAGCAATATACGATTGAAAAAAAACATATAACTTACAGAAATAAATACTGGAGTCGTTTAATTATTATTAAAATCTTTGTGTTTGATCGACAGTTTACAAATTTCTCTCTTCATTGATTTAGGGAAGACTGTTACACATGTTGAATGTTTATCACGATCACATAGTACTTCTGTGTGTGGTTAGTACTCTGTGATATTGCTATCGAAGCAAATGCTTCAAAAGTGCATCTACTAGAATAAATTATCAGAACAGTTAGTTTTAATTGATGTTTCTTTACAATTTGAGATAATACGATCCTACTTAAACATTTATTTCAAGATAGAACTATAAAGTGTATGTAGTCAACGTCAAAACACTATTTAAAAAATAATTTAGAAATAGTCTTAAGCTATTCTTGTGTAAGGAATTAGAGGTTTTGTGCATGCACGAGCATCACAACGAAAATAGAAGTACTATTTTGTAGTGTTATATAATATATATATATATCGTATCATTTAACCTGTTTTTAATTAGATTGGATATGAGGTAATCCTTACTATGTGTTCCGAACTCGTTAATTAATAGCTACAATAGTCCACTACTTTGAAAGGCACTACCACCAAAATGCTGCTGTAGTCCTGCACTATATCTCGGGAACTCTTACAGCCAGATTTGGTGGTAGTTGGTCTAACAGTTACCGGGATATACTGTCAACCTACAGTAACAACATCTTGGTAGTTATAGTTTAAACTGCAACTTTGGCTGTGAAATATCATTTTACCAAGTCATTTTTTTAACTCGAAAGTTCCTACTCTCTCAGTCACTGAAAACCACATGAAATATTTTTTTTACCATTACAAGCGTAGAGGAGAAGGGAGGCTAATTAGTATTATGGGGAACATCTTGTTATCTCCTGTAATGATACAGGCCTGGAATATCTCTGTTGTTCAACATCCCAAGTTAATGCTCAGTTGTTGAGAGGAAGCAAGGGGTTGGCGAGCCAACGGGACTGCTTAAGAAGTCATCACCCTCGTTATGGGTGTTCTGCTCTCTAAACGAGGCGTCGTCCTCACCTACCCTTCCTCCTCCTCGCCCATCACCACTGGCTCGGGCATTAAAGCAAAGTGTCGCACTTGGCACGACGCTGCAAGGGGAAGGGGGAGTGGGGGAGGAGAAGCAGGGAGTGGTTGTAGCGGACATGGAAATGCGACCCGGCGTCGTCATACTTGCCGAGTGTCTGGGGATAGATAGCTCGTCTGCACGACGGCGGTGCTGTCGACGTCCTCCTCCGGTGCACAGACTGTCCGCGCCACGACGTCGTTTCCTGCCAGGCGTCTCCCTCCCCCCCCCATATATTCTTCAAGACCTTTGCTGGAGCCGCGTCTGCGGCGTGGACACTTGGTTGACCTTGCTTGAGAGTGAGTAGTCCCGACATTTTTTAGTTCGTTATTTGCACGGTTAGGCGTATCTCAGTCAGGCAATCAGTTTGGGGAAGCTTGGAGTAAGAGCATATATTTCTCAACCTCAGGAGTTAGATTGATTAAATAAAATTCTGCCTGGCGAAAAATTATACTTTGAAATAAAAATTTAAATCATTCACCTACAATTTTGATGCTGCACTCCAAACCTGAAACAGCATAGTTCTAGCTCAATAAGTGACGACCAGTGAAAACGAGCCCAATTAAAATTAATTGAAACTACTGATTATTATTAGGTATCTGCGAAAAGTTTATTTTTTAAACTTTCCAAATAGGTTTTAATGCAAAAAAAAACACATTTATTGCCAATGGTTAAAATATTTTTACTAATCGAAACGATTGCTATTGGTTCAGCTATGCATTTTTTTTCTTTGCACATCGTGTAGTAGGAACACATAGTAATAAGTACGGTGGTCGCCTTGGAACTGTATTGTGCTATATATTTTAGGCTGTGGTAAAATACATTTATTTGTCTTGATATAGACAAAAATACTTTTTATGTAATTTATTGTNTATATATATATATATATATTTATATATATATATATATAAATATATATATATATTAATATATATGTATATATATATATATATATAGAGAGAGAGAGAGAGAGAGATAGCACGTCTCACACATCGTCTCTTTAATGACCGTATGCACAGACTTGACTAGAAATGAAGCACCACTACCAATTCCTGTAGTGGAGATTCCAAGCGTCACTAGATCTCGTATGTTCAGTCCACTTTAGTTTAAGCCACCTACGGCTTCATGAAGTTTAGTTTGGATGGTTACTAAATACGAAGATACACGATATTGTTCGAACTTAATGACGTTACTAGAGCTCAGCCAATATGAAATGGCTGAAACTATGTCTTCTGCCTCTTCTCGTAAAAAATAAAACAGAGACGAGACTTATGCTCAAGGACTGTTGGTAACTTTAATCTGCACTACTGCGAGATTCTCAAGCGCATGGTCTTGATGCAAGCTGTAAGTGATTCTTAGAAAGCTATCAGCAAAATTATAAAAAATACTGGAGTTTTATAGAAACGTACAAGGCGATTATACCTGTCATGATTTATAAGATTGGTTGCAACTAAGAGAGATTTAAAAATGCTCACTATTATGAAATATTTTATTAAATTCGAAGTTTGTAGAATGGTTAATACAACTATGTTGTTTTTTTAAAAGAATTTTTAAGTAAACAACTAATACGAACACCGCCAATTTGAAAATTGCTCGGTGCTAATTTACTAACGAGAAAACACCATGGTTACCGTCAACGATCGTCACGTATCCCTCACTGCAAAACTTCGGGTTCCAGTTGATTTGAGAACGAATCTTGAGTCACAACGGTGAGAGGGTTACGTTCTTATTACAAGACCAGTGTCCTATTTACCAACGTTAAATATGTTTTTTTCTGGAAGGGTTAAACCGCAAAGCGTGTGTAGTTATGTTAAAGTTATTTTTAGCATAGATACATAATTCAGTTTAATAAAAATACATTTAAATTAATAAATAAAGTTTAAATTTTGTAGTTGTAAAATAAAACCTTATAGAAAAGAAAGAGTTAATGTTAAAATTCGAGAAAACTTAAGATCTGCGTTAACTCTGTACTGCGACGTGACAGCAGGTAATCTTAAATAACGAAATGCCTTGCCTGTTTGGTGTAGCTTGAAGAAGTGTGTCTCTTGAGAAGTTTATGGTTTGAGTCTTATCTCAGGCAAAGTAATTGCGATATATCCTAGGTTTTATTAATAAGTTCACTTGACAACATTCAAGAACCAAGATCGCAATAGTAGAAAAGAAGATGGTCAAAACTAATTTGTGTGTCAATTTTGTTTAACGTAAAATGTAGTTAGGAATATTCCATATTTATAGTGAAAAACTTATTGAGAATAGTAAGCGAAAGAATTTTTCCTAACTTTATTTGATTTCTAATATCACATTTTATTGCTGTTATGTAGGACTATTTCCCATTGCGTGGTGTTAAAAAATAAATATTATTTAGGAACGAGCTTTATGAATATTACAGTGAGCACGTCGGTGGGTTGATCAGCACAACAGAGGAAAATTTATCTTGGGAAGTATGCCATCTTTAATACTTATTTGATATTATGTCTGTCTATTTGTAAAATTGTAGTCGATTTCGGCTTAGCGAGACATCAAAATGTTGCGTGACTGCAGCTAGTTGCTTTCAGAATCTTACTCTTAATGTGAACTTAAATTTCTCGTTCCATTGGATTGTAAAGGCAATGTCACATAATTTATACACGCAAACTCCGTGCAGCGTGTATCACAGTGGCCGAATGAATGGTTCCTTATTCTAGACATGTATTATGCTTACATTATTAGCATTAGTTTCTTCAAAAGCGTACCTATGGATCAATAACTCTTCCATTAGGGAGGAAGATCTACCGCTGACGCAAAAATACTTAGAAAGAGGATACTTTGTCGTGTGCTAAATCTGTAATAAAAATTACGATTAAATTATAATCAGAATTATGATAAACCTTTTATGTTCAACGAGTTTTGAACTGAAGAAGCGTCACTCTGAAAGTCAATCATACAATCGGTGAAGTATTCATATTTTTATACATTTACATAGCTGGCATCAAATTAAAACATACATACGTACGTACGATGCGTTATAAAATAATCGTGATAACATAATTTTTTTTACTTTAAAATTACATCCTAGACAATATAATTTATTTTATGTTCAACAATTACAAAAATTAACTAAATTGAATTTTATTTTCTAATCGTTGAAAACTTCGAAATAATTACCTGTGAAATCATTGCCTGTGAAGAGGCTTAAGTTATTTCTGTGGAAAATATATTTTAAATTAAATTCTGTGTTTATGAATTGAACACAAACTGCTGCGGTATAGTTAAAAAATCCAGCATTCACCAAAATAATAGTATTTTGTTTTCCATAAAAATGGTACTGAAACGGGTTGGTGGACAACTCACTCCGTCAGTTCTCGCGTCTTCTGTTACCTACACGCACCTGTCTTGTCGCTTGTAGCCGAGGCGGGCACGAGAGTTACGTATAGGACATTTCAGTCCTCCACTTACTTTGAAAATATATTCTCTACAGTATAGTGAATGTACTCAGTAATATTTATAATACATTTTCGCCATTTGCGGGAATAAATTTTGTTGTTTTGGAAATGGCCCACTAGGTTTATTCGGATATGTTCGAAATGGTGGCAATTTTATCATAACTATCAGTACAATGTAATGCACAATAATATTGTAAATGATACAGTGAGCAAATTATAAAGTAATAAATTATATAACAAAAAATTGCATTGCTCATGTATTCTTTTAGACATCGTTATTAATTTTTTTTATACAGCTCAATTGACTTCGCCAATCACTTCAAGTTATTTTTATCTCAGAAATGTTTTAGTTGCGTACCTTCCAGCAATTCTGGATGAAAAGATACCTTGCTCTTATGCCTTAAGTTTTATTGCCTACCGTTTGTTAATTTAAGTTAAAAATACATCACTTTCATTTATATGGAATTCATTGAATATCATACTTACCGACTGGTTAAAATGGTTCTAACTTTGAAATTAGAAGAAGGTTTTTTCTAGATAATTATACTTTTTTGAATACAGAAAAGTGTGTAATATTTGGAAAATAATAATTAGAAAGAGAGATATGATTTACAAGAGTTAAAGGGTTTCTCTACGCAATAATTATTTTAGTTGAACTACAATCGGGAAAAACCATATAAAATTAAACAATAATAAGCTAAAATTTATGTCTTAGAACGTAATTAAAAGTGTAGATACACAAATAAAAAGTTTTAACAAAAATAACTACTTTATTTTACACGGTTTTTGATTTTAAAGGAATTTTTTAGTTGGATTGAGATCCGTTGGAACACTGTCCATTTTCACTATGACTTAGTTAGCAGCATGTGATGTGATTCAATACTGTATGGGAATTTTCTACTTATGGCTTAAGATATTTATCTCTAGTATATTAGTAGTTTACTATTTCACCTTAATACCATACCATTTCAAAAATAATGACTGAACACATACCATTAGAAGTTATTACAATTCCGGCGATATAGTTAGCTTGTGACGCTTGTTTTCTATATGAATATATTATGATTCAGCACTTTTCTCGTCAAGTTAATAAGGTAGTTATGATTGCATTTTCTTATCTAGGCTCAGACGAAAACGCTGAAAGAGAAACTTTTAACGTGGTGTCTTTAAAACGTATGGGGTAAAAACACCGTACTTACAGCAGCAAAGAAGAGCAGAGAACGCGTACTAGAGTTATAATTTTATGGTCCTTGTATAATCGCCCTTTTTTTCATTCTGCCGGATAAAAAGTTTCGCGAATGGGGAAGTGATGCTAATGGGAAAGTAAATTATGGCGGAAAGCATGAACGTACTTGCATGTGAAGAAGTAATACGATTATACGTATATGCTCACACCTTTTCCAGGAAGACTGCGAGTCTTTATGGCACGCTGGTTATCGCATGTGTATCATTTCCAAGCAATTTCGGACTGGGTTTCCTCAGTGGGAAAAACTATAACCTGAAATAGCTGAGTCATATGCAGAGGGCATTTAAGTACATTTTCGTTCTCCTTTCGAAAAAGGGGCCGCGGTGGCTGAGTGGTTAGCCTGCTCGCCTCCCACCGAGACGAACCGGGCTCAATCCACGGCCGGGCCACTCCCGGATTTCCGCATTTGGGAATCGCGCCGGCCTATGCCACTGGCCGGCGGTTCTTCTCGTGGATCTCCCGTTTTCCCCGCTCTTTCATTCCGACGCTGCTTCATACTCACCTCATCGGCTCTCAAGACCTCGCTCTTAAGAGCCACTTACATCTCATCACTCTTCACTCACTCTTCCACCTTTCGAAAAATGCTATAATAATAAACTGCAATTAAATTGACAAATAATTATTGTATGTTTATTTTGCAATTATAATTATACAGTTACACAGTTACTTATGTTACAGAGTTACCTGTATTCATTTTAATTAAAGACATGAATGCAATTTTGAAGTTAAGAAAACCCGCTGTTGAATCAGTGAAAACTATTTCAAGAACCGTTCAGAGGGGCCAAACAAACTTAAATATCATAGCAGTGTCCGAGATTTGACTTTAGTATACGACGTGTCATAGAACACTGAAGTGACTACGGCAGCTTAAACAAGTGGAATGCAACGCAAAAGAAAATGAGAACAATTAATTATTTGACTTGGTAATTTATACATACAACTGGAGTAATGCATGTATATAATGATATAACTAGGTTAATTTAACATTTATGCAAGCAGCGTTTCTGGTTTCTTCTGGAGGAGGTAATTAAACGTCTATGCGACTTAATACTGTACACATAATTCTAGCGTTGATAAAATATGCGTGTTCTCCATTGCATTTCAAATATGGGAACCTTCGGTAAAGCAAGCAATAAACACCTAACAAATAAAAAAAAATAGTGCACAACCAGTAACAAGATAGCATACTGCGTAGTACTGGAGATTTGCTAGAATACAACCCTTGAGAAACAAATCTTACGAGAAACGGAACTTCGAAATTATCTTAAATCGAAACCACTCTGAAAATAAATTAAAACAAAATATTTAGATTCAATTATTGTTTTCACGCCATTTCGTAACAGAGCAGTGAGTTGAAAAAATGATGGCCCCGGATAATATTTACTAAGAAATTAAATTTCAATATAACAGTTATTTTGCAAAAAGCAACCATCTCATTTACAATTAGAGGTGAAAAATAATTAAACGTATATTGCACATTTCATGTATTACTTTCACGAAAAAAAAAGATTAGGAAAAAAATTCAAGGTTATTAATTTACCATCAAGCAAACGCGGTTCTTCAAAAATCCAAGATAAAACAAAAATTGCCAAATTTTTCTTTAAAACTATTGTTTCTTGTTAACGACGCTGCTTAAAAGAAGAGAATGTTTATTCGGAGCGTTGATCAGAAACTATCAGTACTATTAGCATTATCCTCTGGGTCTTCGTGACACGCAAATTCAGAAACACAATCCTGATAGAAATTTTGCGACATTTATCAGTCCTAATACTCTTGGGCTTAAAATTTCAAAAAGACTAGAACTAGGGACCTTACTAATGAAAATAAGAGTAATTAATTAGCACGGCGTCATCTCACAGTAGAGGAGCATAGCGTCCCCGGACCCATTGCTCGTATCACTGTCCGTTTGTTCGCTATACACCTAATCATACTACGTGCAGCAAGAAAGAAAGAAAATTAAATTTAAACTTTAATGGAGACATTTTCTTTACACGGCTTCCGAAACAAGATATTTACTACATTATTAAAAGTTTAAAAATTCCCATAACATAGGCCTAAGACACCACTCTGAAAAAGAGATGTTACGTTCTTAATATTATTCAAAACAAAGCACAATTACATCACATTGAATAAAAATTCCACGAAGAAACAACAAACACGATTCAGTAAAATCAATTTGAAGAATATTATCCAAACAAAGACTTAAAACATAATATGGATTTTGTAAAAATTAAAGGTGAACCCGAAGGAAAATTAAAATCTGAAACAATCTAAAGAAGCTTCAAACATTATTTTTTTAATCTGTTAAATAAACTAAATACATTAACGTAAAACATTACATCCCAGAAATAAATAGTGATGAAAAGAATGCGAACATGCTGTAGAATCACTACACGTGAGATAAAAGGCCAAATGTCGACTAACCTTTGACACTTGCTCGCTGCAATGGAATTCCTCACGCTTCTGCCTTTAAACTGTTAGACGTTACTTGAATACATTTCCATGGAACTAAATTTTATCAAAGCGTCACATAAAATTGTGTGGGTTAGCCAGCCAAAACTCGTATTTATAAATCCCTTGATCCTACCTCTTGCACCTACATCGCATTTAGAATTCCCTCCCTTTAAAACCAATAAAAAAAGTTAATATAATTAGATAGTAGTATGATCCCGGGTACCCGGTTTTTAATGTGACACTTTCTAAAGAGGTCAAGCTGCACTTCTCTAAAATTGTCTAGGAAATTCATATACAAAAGAAAGCTTCCACAAAATCTTCATAACCTATTATACTTCGTTTTCGTCAGTATTTCGAAAACGGCATGTCGTATAGCTTTTTCCTATCTATTTTCATACAAAAACATTGTTTGTATTCTATCCACCCAAAAAAAAAGTTTAACTGTCTGTGATTCTCTACCCACCAAGCTACAAGCGCCACATCTGGGGTAAAAATTAGTTCAAGTTCACGCAGCAACTCTTGTTGGTATGCTCCATCAAAGTTTTACCCTCGAGGTGTATGTTTGAATAGTATGTTTGGTTATTTCTATTTCTATCATTTCCCCCGTCTCCGTTCCCTTTGACTAAAACAACACCACGATCATGCCTACCATTCCAAATTGCAGCTTTATATATTATTTGTGCATGTTAAGAGGCATTATTATGTTTTACTCTTTTCTTCCCTTTATCAAATACCACCCAAATTTTTATTACAATGCTTTGTTTTTCCTTAACCGTTTTAGCTATAGGCTTCATATTTTCCGTGTGTACTACCTTCGTTAGTACGGAAATACCTCTCTCTTCTTTTCTACACCCTATTCCTCCCTAGATGCAGCCATTATTTCTTGTGCACCTTTTTCATCCTTAAACCATTTACGCTATAGTATTTATACTTGGCATTTTTCCCACCCTACTTGACTATTTCCATCACCATTGTAGCTACTTCATCCTCCCGGCCAAATATAAGGAGATCCTTTACCACTCCCGGAATGCCCAATCTGCTGACTTCAACTGGACACGTACCCTCCCTTGCTTACTTCTGCGCCCCCTTTTACAGGCTGCTTTGCTGTTGCTGAACCATTTAGGATACGGACTTCATACATGGAACGTACCCCACCCTCCTAGGACACTTACATTTACATAACAACTCTGCATCCTCCCTCTTTCTCCAACCAACTCCTATGTGCTTCTTGGTCATTCCAAAATCACTTAAGCTACTAGCTCTGCACCTGGCATACAGCCCACTCTCTTTAGACTCTTGCATTTATAAAAGGAATTTACATTCTCCCCTTATCCCAAACCATTTTGTAGCTCATTAGCAATTTCACTAACTGTTAAACATATGGGGTTCTTACTTTGCATGTACCCCACACTCCTTAACAGCTTCCATTTCCATGAGGTCTCTAACCCCTGCTACCTTTTCACGTATCAATTTCTGGTGCTCCTTCTTGCCAATTTTCGTGGTCCTTACTCAATTGGTTTGTAACTAGTCTTTCAAAAAGTCCCTGCCTAAAGTTACATAAGCATATTTGCATAAACACTGACTCACCTGCTTTTCGCGATCGCATTTCCTGTCCCGCAGTGTTTCGCGTGATCTCTAGTGAAAAGTTTAAGAACTGCTATAAATGTTTTATATGGCAATTCAATGATGCAGAGTTACATAAGTGATGTCGGTATCATCGTTGAACGTCACCTAGAAGTGTATTATAGTTGCTCTATTCTTCGGATGTTTTGAAAATAAACTTTGAAAAATGACCCTAGGAGTAACATGTGAACCTGTGTTTTAAATAGCTTCTATACCACAAATATATAACACAGTGATTAACTTAAAAGTATTGTATTCTTGGATGAATTAAACTTTAATTTAGTATCTTTTATAACTTGAAATATTTATTTCGTATTTAATACGAATTAAAGAAAGTGAGAACAGCGATGTGTTGGCAACGGCTAGTTAAGAAATAGTTCACAGTTAAAATATTCTTTTAAACTAGTTTTTTGGTATCCTAGTAATAAATAAAACTTTGTCTATTGAGACATTTAAATTTTTAGGTAGCACTGCTAGAAATATATTTCATTGTTACAGTTAAAAACATCAGCGCAAATTACAGTGCGTAGACCCTAGTGCCATGGTGTTTTTTTTTTTTTTTTTTTTGTTTCCGAGGAAGAAAATTTTATATAGCAGAGCGGAGCGGAGGCTCTCTCTCTCTCTCTCTCTCTCTCTCTCTCTCTCTAGGGAAGTTTCACACCGCTAATAGTAGCAGGAAAATTATACATGTTTTAAATTTTAGCATATATCATACTTATTACAGCGAAAATAATGATTTTTGAAATTGTAATTTACAATTGAAATGAGATTTTATTGTTTGAATACGTATAATACATTTAGATGTAATGGTCGGACTGTTACAAATTCAAAGTTGGCAGAATTGATTACTAGCGATATAAAACAGCGTGATGCCGAATTAAGCGTTAATTTTTCTTATTGTAAAAACTACTTAAAATTAACACATTAAGTTTGTACACGCTGTGTTTTGTAAACTTACCTAGGCAAGTTACGATGTTGTGATAATATCTTTTTCCACAGCAGGAAGAAATATACTGTAACGTGCGTCGTGACCGCTGTGTGTGAAAGAGTATTGCTGTTGCCTTTGCGTTACACCTTGCCAATGTGTGCGTGTGTGTGTGTGTGTGTGTGATTTCAAAATATTGGACATGCAAAATGTACGCGTTTTAATTGTAAACTGCTTTATGACGAAATAAATTTTTTGAACGACGCGTGTGTTTATTTATCACAACGTTGTAACGTTTACCTAGGTGTTTGAAACACAATTGTGATACGTGATTACGTTTCGGTGATTTTAATGTTTTCCACAATCCCAACAAAATACTAAACCCAGCTGGATAAATTTTAACAAATAATTAAATAAATTTAAAAAAAACAGTAAGTACCAATGCATAGAAATATGAGCGGAATAAAATTTACGGTGGGCCTATTTGTGTACATGTTCACCGCCATCTTTTAAGTTTGTCACTGTTACGTACAAAACATACGCGACACGAGTTGCGTGCTTGAATTACCGTGTATATTCTTTGGACTGGTTGTGCGTTCTGTTGAATATTTATTGCAATTGAAGACGTCCTTTTAACTTAATAACCCAACACATATCAATAACAAGAAGTTAAATACTACAGTTCTTTCCCCCGCAGTTGTAACAGGGTAAACACAGTCACGGCAAAATATTCACGTGTATTACGTGTAATGTTCTTTGTCACGTATAACGAATATGTTAACAATGTAAAATAATAACCGTAAGAACTCGTCAATACAAACATTGTTTAAAAAGTCATAAAGCTGACCTAAATATTGTTATAGGCATAAATTTTAACATTCGTACGAAATGGTTTCTTAAATATGGCAGAATTTTTTGAACAGCAGAAAACAGTAACAACGCATTGTATAGTTAAAACGTAGAAGTGACATGGCAGTGTTTATGTTTATATGTAGCGGAAGGATACGTAATCGGTAACCCAAAGTAGAACTTTAGTAAGGCTTCAGAAAAATGTGAAGTAACAGTGAATGGCATAACGTAATAATTTCACAGCATCGAATTCACTCGCGAATAAAGTAATTTTTTTATGCTGCAGTGGTAATAGTAATTTTTATTAATATGTCAAGACTATAGATTGGCAATGAAGAAGATACCCAGCAAGGCTTACAAAACCATTTATTTAGTTGGGAAAAAATCATATTGGTTAAAAAAACTTGCTATTTATTCGCTTAGTTTACCAACACAAATATACCTAAAATTTGTATTGTTTTATATAAGAAAATTCCAACGTGTAGAGCTGATTCTGAGGGAATAGGAGGAACAAGAGATGAAATACAACAGAAAATACAGAAAAATTTACTCATGCCCTCCCCCTTGTTTATGAGAACCTCTAATCTTTCCTAATCGGATTATTCGTGGAAGCGGTTCTGTATTTTGGTCCCCTCCCGCCACTCTTTCTCCTAGTAACGTCCCAATTATATTTTCTCTCGCAAAGCATCTACTTTGAAACTATTATTCGCCCGCCGTTAATATTAAAGCTTAAAATATTGTCCACATAAATTAAAAATAGTTTGAAAAGCTCTTTGCCTTTCAAACTCCAACATTTTTCAACCAAAGTTTTAAGATAACTTTAAAAAAAATTAATAATAGTGTATTGTTAAAATTTACTTATAGCCAATAAAATGCGTTAAAAAAACCTTCTATCTTAAGAAATTTTTAACCAAAATAAGTTTCATTGTGGCATTTTTACAAACATTATTTAATTTATAATTTAATTACTACGGATTATGTATGTCACCGAATTAAAAGCGAAACATGCTACAGAAAAAATTATACGCGTCAGTTTCTCCAGAAAATCTTCCGTTGAAGGAATTACGTGTTACTTAGCTTTATTTAATATATCAACAGTTTACTTCATTTTTACTCTCTATTTTGTCTTGATTTGATGATTCTGGCACTTAAATGGTTCAGAAATGTTTCAACGTTCATTTCTCCTTGTCTGCTGGCTAAACCAGCAATGCGGGCAGCAGTAATCTATTATTCTTTAGTTTTATTTAGTTAACACATTTTGCTCAACTATAAGTTACTGTAACAAAACAATGCAGACCAAAATTACAGATAAAGAATTATTGGGAAATAAATTGGGAAATGTATTAAACAAATCAGTGTCACTTTGTTTACCTAAAACAGGCGGAGTAAACACGCGGCCGGTAAACTAGAATTACAGTTGTCCGCGACGAAATTACAGAGTTTATTCCAGTGTACCTGGTTCTAACGGACTACACATCTCGTAATTCAAAACGAAGTGGCCAGTGGTTGGATGTAGATGAAATCCTCAATCACTTTACAAAACCAAGTTTGAAGTCACACGGAAGACAGGAGGTCTCTTCAAGATGGGCCATTTAGAGTATTGTATTTTCAGAGGAACTAAAAAAACGCAACATTTTTGTTTTAACCGAACACCATTTTTGCACAGAGTTTTAGGATGAGCGTAAACTGTTTACATTAGCCTTTGAAACTCTTTATATAAATTCGTTGCTAGAATTTTTTTACTTATGCCGCGGTCCAACCTGCTCTCATGACGCTTTAGCGAACAAGACTACAAAACACATTCCACAAAAATAAAAAAAGAATTGAACAAATGAAAAAGGAAATTGTGAAACTTATTTTCTTTACTAATATTAAGTGTTCCGGTAGGCTGTTGGGCTCAGCGTGTTTCAAAATATCTTGCAACTATTGATTTCATACACCGAGAGAAATACTCTATTTTTTCAAGCCAAAAAAATACTGGTTTTTATAAGGCCGAAATGTATGTAGTAACTACAAAAACATATTTTGCTTAGTAATCTAAGCAACAGCAACAGAAATAACTTTTTTTGCTCATCTAACAATTTAAGCACTTGAGTTTACAAAAACTTTGTTCCGCCAAAAGTATTTAACTGTCAACGAACTGACGAGTTAAATCACCTTTATATATTTAGTTGACTGTTTACAAAAGAAAAAGACTTATATTGTTTGCATAAATAGACCTTTATGTCTGAGAGGTCCTCACCTTCAATTGAGAAGCTTATCTGTAGGATGGCTGTATACTCCAGTGGTATAATCTTATACCCAAGAATAACACTTATCCGTGACTTATCTAAAATTTCAACTCAGAATCTCCAACTTAAAATGCGTCTTAGCGACTGTTGCCTCTGAAGTTGCCAACATTGTTTATTTAAAAGTACAAACGAAATATTAGTTGGAAATTATTTGAATTCACTTTTCTTATCTTAACGTGAGGTTTTAAACTATTTTATGTGCAAGCCTTTAGCTTTTTTGTTGTTAAATAAGCATTTGTAAAATCAGTCTATGAAATTATTTCCTACTCGTGAACACTAAAGTCGGTAACGGTTTACGGAAAATAGTTCCGTATCTTAACGCCACATTTGAAGAAAGATGTCCATATTTTGCTGACGCCGAAAAATTTCATTTAGGCCGTAGTTAATATTTGTGCTATGCACATATGAAAAACACAAGGCATTTCAGCATTATATAAAAGTCCCATATATTTTATAATCTCACTTGATCTGTGCATTAATAAAATAGGTAGAGAACTAATCTTATGGATCGCTTTCTTAAGTACTCAGTTTACTGTGAACAGCCTGTGTTTGTAAACGATTAATTACACTTGTGCGACAAGACAACGTGAAATTGTAAATGTATGTAGAGCTAATAAATACTTTATAACTTATCAAGCTAAACATTTTGTTCAATCAGCCACAATATTTTTGTCAGGTAGATCCCCGAATTGATTATCTGTAGGGGTAAGTGTTTTTACATGTGAGAAAAACTTTGTTCCCCGTTTTTCCATTTATCATCGCTTCACTTAAGAATTGGAAGATCGCTGCAGGATAGTTCTGCTTTTTTACACCTTTAGCGCACGCCCTTCATGAAGACAATGAAATGGAAACTAATTGAGAAAATCCACATTTGCGACTGAAACCTCCAAATATTGAGTAAGTAACAAGAGTAGGGATTCTCAAAAGAGATTAATATATTTCGTTAGCATTATTTCAGCCAAGTGCTCGCTGAGTGATCGCGAACTTTCCTTCCCATGAAAGAACTAAGGCAGTCAACCGTTTCTCGTGTTACGCGCAAAGATTGGTGACCTACGCCACAGATTAGTCAATAATGCAGAAGCGAAACAACCTCTTGCACCGCGAACTCCAGATGCACACCCAGCAAAATGTTGGAAAAAGCTATTCGCCAATCAGCGCCTGGCAATCAGATTGTCAGCCAGAAGCCTAGACAACCCCAGAAGCAAGCTGCGTTGTCCAACGTTGGTAGTTGTTTGGAAAAGTTCGNACCCAGCAAAATGTTGGAAAAAGCTATTCGCCAATCAGCGCCTGGCAATCAGATTGTCAGCCAGAAGCCTAGACAATAACCCCAGAAGCAAGCTACGTTGCCCCAACGTTGGTAGTTGTTTGGAAGAGTTGGCTATTATGATGGGCTGGAAGACACACGTTAATAAAACGTTGGCCCAACGGAAAATGCCAACAAAATTTTATGCCACGAAAATGTTAAGAGATTACCTAGCACACTACAGGTAATGATGTCACTAAACCAGAAAATGCATTACCTATCGCAAGTGCACTTTATTTTAAATTTGTTTATGTCTGATTGATGGTCATTAACAAGTTGGTAACAAATAGGTGTGTATTTTTCTATTGTACCAAAGTTGGTCAATAAAATTTAATGTATAAGTACGGAACTACCTTTTTAAGTGAAAACATAGCCACTTTCTTGTATTTTATATAGTACTAGCTTTTACCCGCGGTTTCGCTCGCGTGGTTATGGTAACAAACTTATAGGGGGAAATAACGGTATTTTTTAGTAGACAGACACTGATCATAAACACAGAACAGAGCACTAACGATGTAATTTTTTGGTGCTAGAATCACTATTTTACATAGCCACTAGTCGTCATTTATATTTCTTTGTATATCTGGTTAAACGCTAGCAATCAGTTCCGTATCACTGCACCAAATTACTAAAATCCCCCTTTAGTAACACACAGCCCTCAGAATCTGTTTCTAACCGCTCATCTCCAATTTTCAATAGTGTATCAGCATAATGTCCTGTATCAACGTCATTGTAGAGGTGCACTCTCATATTTGTCGTCAAGCTGAATTTCTTGACATTTGCCCGTAAGCTTGACGACTTGATACAGGCTTTTATTTCATCTGCAGGTGTGCCCCTCTGAATCCCGTTAGAGTTTGGTGGAAGTCACCAGCCAGTAATACAACCATTCCTCCCATAATATCTGTATTGTTTCGTATATCCTGTAGAGTTCGGTTTAGGGCCTCTATCGCTTTGTTGTGTAACATTGTGCTTTCGTCCCACACTAACAACTTACATTAACGCAGCATTGTACCCCGAGCGCTATTTTTACTAAAAAACATTTCCTGAGGAAATGAGATATTTTTTTGGGATAAAAAGTAGCATATGTCACTTCCCGGCCCTCCTACTATTTCTGTGCAAAACATCACGTCAATCCATTGCTCTGTTGCGACATGAAAGAAGGACAAACAAACACACTTTCGCATTTATAATATTAATTAGGATTAAGATTCTTCATGTCTTAAAATAATTCTCTTTTAAAAATGATTAGCTAGTAATAAATGTTGTCTCAATTTTGAGAACACGATGGTTGGTAACTGTTAAGTTGGGCCAATATTGTGTAACCAACATTGTGAACACAATGGTAACTACCACGTTTCTGATGAAATAACGTTATAATTTTGTATGATTGTTCAAAAACAATGTTTTAACACACAAACTATCCCGTATTTAAAATATACTATTTTGGTAATGCGTTGGTTACTTGTCGGAAAACACATTGTTGGCATTTGGTCTATTTTTAACATAAAAGCAATGTCTTATTTAAAATTTACTGAATTGGTAATGTTTAGGTTATTTTTTGAAAAACATACTGTCTGCATTTGTTATGTAAACCTATAGTGAGCCAACATTTTACAACCATTATAAAGTCACAAATAAAAAATAATATTTATATTTTAAATAAAACGTATTTATTGTCAAAGCATATGAAAACCTACCAAGTGTAATTTTTCTTTAAACTGTGTTTTGTTTCTCATGTGTTAAAACAATGTTGTGAACATAATAGTTGATGATGGGTACTTTATGTTATGTTTGGACAACGCTTAATTCAAGGAATTATGCCTAAATTGAATATTATTAATATTTCCTAAATAAAAGAATATATCATTCATTTTATTTGTGAAATAGTTCAGGTTTTTTAGCACAGAGGTTCTTAAAAAAATATATTATCTGGTGTTGGTTGTGTGCTGGTAATTAGTTAGAAAATATACTGTTGTAACTGGTGGGTTTTAAACTCAGTTTCGAAGTAGTCAAATATGAATTAAATACATTATAAAATATACAAGTGGAGAAGTATGGTATGTGCTTATTGTTTCACCTATCGTAAGAGGTAACAGTAGCGTAGTTGGCAACCAACATAAAAGTCATGTTAAGCCAACGTAGGCCCATGCGACGTTTTGGCGTTCCACAACGTAATATGCCAATGTTGGCCCAACCAAATTTTGCTACTGAGAAGGAAACATTTTGCAGCACGCAGTAGCCAATCAGACACAAGCCCTGTTATCTGATCCCCTCGTAGCCAATCATTGTACGGGCACTCCCACATCACAGAAACCACACCGCGACGTTTCACCTCTGTGTACTACATATCTACTCTGTGCCTACGCCGACGAGTACGCCTTGACAATGGTAGCCCTCTCGGCTCACCTAACGCGCGTTGATCCTACTTGCAAACGCCAGGCCACCTTCAGGACTGGAATTTCTTGGCTCCTGCCCCACGCCGCCCAGTTTGTTTTATTGCCGCCGCCCCTCCCCAGCAGTGATCCGCATGAAATACTGCGGGGGCGCCGCCGACGGAAAATTAAACAGCGGCCGTCGCCATACATGAATTCTCCATCCCCGGGGCCGGGCGCGGCTGGCAGCACGTCATCATCCCTCCACAACCGCCGTCGACCTTCTGCCGCGTGCCCAGAATACCGCTAGGCCCCGCGCCCTTCCCCGCTTTGGAGAAGTCTCGACGCTTTCTCTCCTTCACTTCCCTTCAGCAGTGGCGGTTATGTATGGCGCCCCTACTCCGGCCACCACTTCCTGTTTCTTTTCTCTTATTTTGAACCCCGCTGTTGTGCCACTGTTTGCCCCCTGGCCAATTTTATATAGGGTGTCTAGGAAGCACTTCGGTACGAATAAGTGAAGCAATTGTGTTTTAACGTTACCTTCACCCTTATGCATATAATTTAATTTTATCTTTCAAATAGTCTAACATATATCTTGGTTGGGTTTCGAATGTTTGATGAAAGTCCTTGTAAAACCTGAGCAATAGTATTGACCGTGTAATGACTACAACATCGATTCGGCTTGTGTAATCAGCGCGCAAATGAATGACTTATATGTACAACGAGTTACTAAAAATCACCGACAAACACCGGGAGGCGATTCCTCNTCAGCGCGCAAATGAATGACTTATATGTACAACGAGTTACTAAAAATCACCGACAAACACCGGGAGGCGATTCCTCACAAAAATTTCGGAGGGAAATATATGCACGACCTGAAGTCTAATGCCTTTCCTTAAGGGTGTACACGACCTTAAAAATGGACGTAAAACCCATGTTTGTTGAAAATAAAATATGCATTATCGGTGCTTAATCTCANTCAGCGCGCAAATGAATGACTTATATGTACAACGAGTTACTAAAAATCACCGACAAACACCGGGAGGCGATTCCTAACAAAAATTTCGGAGGGAAATATATGCACGACCTAAAGTCTAATGCCTTTCCTTAAGGATGTACACGACCTTAAAAATGGACGTAAAACCCATGTTTGTTGAAAATAAAATATGCACTATCGGTGCTTAATCTCANTGTACACGACCTTAAAAATGGACGTAAAACCCATGTTTGTTGAAAATAAAATATGCACTATCGGTGCTTAATCTCAGAGATTCGGTATGATGTGTTATCAAAAAAAGATGTACAATCCTTCATAAATTGGTTTGCCGATATCAACTCCGTCCATGAGAAAATAACGGTTGGCACCCCATTTGTCCATTCGCAGTCGTGGGCATTAAGGTGCCCCTCGCGTTCTAAAACTGATCAAATCACGTGTGAGTGATGCCTATGTCGCAGTATATCTCGAAAANATTAAGGTGCCCCTCGCGTTCTAAAACTGATCAAATCACGTGTGAGTGATGCCTATGTCGCAGTATATCTCGAAAACCATGGGGTGTAGCGTAATAAAAAAATTCTATTTTTTTTTACTAAGTTGAAATCACTGTTTACGTCTGCAGATAAATCGTCACATATTCTGGAGGGTCACATCAGTGTAAATTATAAGATCCGAGGAAATGAGGTGACGTGTGCGCTCTAACTTCACTACGGCATTTCAGTTAATATGTGAAAAACTAGAAACCAGATTTTATGAAGTGATANACGTGTGCGCTCTAACTTCACTACGGCATTTCAGTTAATATGTGAAAAACTAGAAACCAGATTTTATGAAGTGATATTTAGGGTTGTTTTTTTTATTTTTATGTGAAGAATAATTTCATTTTTGCCAAAATTCATTTCAAAAAACTTGTCTCTGTTTGACTCGCTCGTTAGATTATTTATTGAAAATTCTTAAGTACAATTTCTCCACATATAAATATGTATAGCTCATAATTATTATTCACCAAATTAGTACGTCTACTTATTATCTGTTATGAAAAGCGAAGTATTATATTTAAAAAATATTTTACAGGAAAATGCTTATAAATAACAATGTTACTTTATTTACATCCCACACTTAAAAGAATTTTATGTGGTTTTGATAGGTATTTAAATTAAAATATACAAATAATTTAACACAACATCTAAATAATTAATTGATCAAACTAAATTTTGCCCTTCCAACTTAACATTGTTGCTGATAAATGTGGATCTCGCGATCGGCTTATTTGGTAAATCATGAGAGAAAATTACACGTGCCTTCCAATGTAAAACGTTTAGCAATTACATGCTATACGAAAACGTTTCAGAGTCCAATTAATAAGAGTAGATGTGGTTTTCCTAACACATACGAAGAAAACATCGGTTGTTATACGCGGCTTAGGTTGTCAAATACAACAAATATCTAATTACTATTATCAATTAATCCGTTGTTTAAATGATCATAACGAGATGTTCTTCACATTTTCCTTTTAATCGAGGTAACAATATCTTAATATTCCATATCCATTTAGTGTGAATGAGAAATTTAGCCCACTGCATGTGAGTGTGTTGGCCACATATTTGAATTAAATTAATGTATATATATATANGTGAATGAGAAATTTAGCCCACTGCATGTGAGTGTGTTGGCCACATATTTGAATTAAATTAATGTATATATATATATTATATGTATGTAAGTAAGATAAAATCGTGTTTCTGTTCGCGATAGGGCATGTTATTGTGTCGTACAAAGAACATTTTTTTAACATACTTCAATATTCAAAATAAAATATGATTGTAAGTTAGCAAATAGACTAACCACACATTGAACTATCTGTCCGATAAATTCAATAAGCTTAGGCGTAGTGTTACTTCACAAGCAAATGTCGAACTTATAACAGTACATCCTGAAATAACGCGAAGGGAAAAAAATCAGTTCCTCGCGAGGGAATAAAGCAAACATTTCTCTTCTCTCTTCTGCCAACATTTCCCGAAGTGGGGGAGAGGGAGTTGAAGGTAGACGACTTGGCACGAGCGCTCGACTGGCAGGGCATTAGCAAGAGTTTCAGGATATGCCCGGGAGATTATCCCGACAGGGATGTAAGAGGGGAGCGAGACATGGTTGGCAACCCATTGGTGCCGCCTTAAGGGGGAAGGGAACTGAGTCCCGAACGGCTTTTCATTCCCAGTTGAGGACGATGTATCTGCGGGAGGGCTGGACCGCGAAGCACAGCATGCTAATCAAGTACACTTGAAAATGTAATTACATACATGCATGGCTTTACAACATTTAAACCATGTTAGTTCGTTTGTATGCTATACTTGGTAATTTCACGTTTTAAATGTTAAATCTGTAGTACAAGTTTTATTTCATTTTTCATTTTGTGCATCAAAATATGAAAAAATGTGGTATTTAACACACAATTTAAAATTTATTTTGTTGGTCATATATTGGTTACTCGTTGGAAAATCCTGAAATATTTTTGTGTTATTGAGTTGAGACGTATTGTACTTTTGATAAACACAGTGAATTATAGTTTTATTTCACTAAACATATAGCAATTCCCATCACTGTCATAACGTCTGTTGCACCATATTGGCTCAACTAAAAATAAGTTCAATTGCCAATCATTGTGTTTCCAACATTGATGCAATAGGTAACCAACTAACTATATTTCAAAGCGAAAGGATCTAAGGTCTTAAAAAAATTTTCTGATTTATATACAAGAAAGGGGCAATGTTGACGATCAGAATGTTTATTCCATACTTTGCCGTGAAATGTTGGCTGCACAACATTGGCCCAACACAAAAATACGTAAAAGCTATTAACGGTAAAGTGGGCACTTTTGAAATAAACCTATTTAAAAGGTCATTACCCCTCTATGTACATACAGGATGAGTATACAAGAATACCCCAAATTTGAAGGTTTCTAATATGAAAACAAAAAAACCTACACCCTTTATTGACCAATAAAATGAACCGTGGAACCGTGAAGTTTGTTTACCGTACATTCATAAATGTTAAATGTGACCACCATGAGAGGAGCGGCCCAAACGACATCTCCGTGATAATAAAACTCGTTCCATGCTCTTGTCAGAATGTCCCGTGTTACGGTTTGTTATGGACAAAGTTGCGAAAGCGATTGCTGTACAAACCATACAGATTACAGATTGTACAGGCTCTTACCGAAAGGGATACAGAAAATAGACGTGATTTCTATGCGTTCGTTCTTGCCCAGAACGACGTAGACGATGCCGTCATGTCTAAGCTTGTTTTTAGCGATGAAACGACGTTCCATACAAATGGTTAGGTGAACCGGCACAACGTGCGGATATGGGGTCAGGAGCCTCCACAAGAAACCACCGATCACGAGCGCGCTTCCCCCAAAGTGAACGTGTTTTGTGCTGTATCCAAATACACTGTTTTCGTCTCTTTCTTTTTCACGAGCCCATTGTTACTGGAATCACTTATTAGGACATGCATACAGAGTGGTTGTTTCCTCAGTTAGAAGAGGCGGCGGGGGACTTAATTTTCGAGCAGGATGGTGCGCCAACCCATTGGCACCTAGCTGTTCGCGGATACCTGAGCGAGACGTTGCCGCAACGCTGGATTGATCGAGGAGCAGCTGGTGACCAGGCTCTTCATCACTGGCCCCCAAGAAGTCCATATCTTACCCGGTGTAATATTTTTATATGGGGGTACATAAAGGATGAAGTGTTTCGTCCACCATTGCTAGCTAACGTTGACGACCCCAAACCGTAACACCGGACATGCTGACAAGAGTGTGGAACGAGTTTGATTATCGCGTAGATGTCGTTCGGGCCGCTCGTGGTGGTCACATTGACCATTTATGAAGATATGGTAAACAAACTTCATGGTTCCACGGTTCATTTGATTGATCAATCAAGGTTGTAGGTTGTTTGATTTTGATATTATAGACCTTCATAGTTGGGGTATTCTTTTATACTCATCCTGTATTTTAACGGGCACACTGAGTGGCGTGTGCCCAGTAAAGTTGGTAACGACGGAGTAAAAGTACGCATGTGTTTAACGTCAAATTGAAAGTATTAGGTAAACGTTTGTGNGCCCAGTAAAGTTGGTAACGACGGAGTAAAAGTACGCATGTGTTTAACGTCAAATTGAAAGTATTAGGTAAACGTTTGTGAAAACTGAAAATATTAAATTCGCTAACTGCTATTTTTAGATAAGCAAATATGTAAGATATTTACTTTCACAATAATTTCACAGTTTTCACTTGACCGACGCATGAACAAAGTTGTCAGTTCCATGGCAAAGTTAATTACAGATATGGTGGAAGAATAAACAATGGGCATACAAGAATATCTTCNAAAGTTGTCAGTTCCATGGCAAAGTTAATTACAGATATGGTGGAAGAATAAACAATGGGCATACAAGAATATCTTCAACAGGTCTTCCAAAAGTGTTCAGTTTACCATTAACGTCCTTTACCAATAACTGACCATATGTTTACCAACTTGTTACCAACCGTCAATCAACCATGCTGTTTTGTGTTTAAAAAATATTACACATAAGATATGTTCTTGCATTTTCTGATTTAGTGACATCATTCCCTGACGGGTGCTGAATAATCTCATAATATTGACGTGGTAGCAAATCTTCGTTGGCATATTACTTTGAACCAACGTTGTATTAATATGAGAGGTCCTGCCCAAAATATAGACAGCCTTTCCAGTCAGATGCCAACCGTTGAGGAAATATAGGTTACTACAGGAGAAAATTAAATTTTTACTTCTACTAAATTTTGTATAAACAAAGTCAGTATATCTGTGTATGATCACGTACGGAAGGCTTTCTTATAGATTCCCGTTAGTGATGTTCAGTACTCTGTTGCCTTATCTCGGATAACGAGTATGGCGCAACACGTCTTTACAAACAGCCAAGCACTGCTTCCTCGTGATCTATCTGTTATCATTCCAAGTATTACATCAATCAGGCGTTCCAACACTTACGCAGTGCAACTAGAGTGCTTTAGGTAGCGTTAGTATCATGAATTAATCTACATGATTGCAATGCTATTTTTTCTACTTAAAACTAATATTTATAACTATACATTTTTTCTACTTTGGTAGTATTATTTGTGAGTCTAACACTATTAGGTTTTCAAAAAGAAACATTCCATATTTAATTTATGAAAGAACCATTCACGGCTGGGTTTGATGGTAGTCATGTTATGCAGACAGAATTTTTAGATAATTATCATGTAGAACCCGTATGTCCATACATCATATTATAATTTTTAATTTTTTGCTTTATGCGTAATATTCTGCACAATGTAGGTTTTTTTAAAACCATTAAACTTCATTTCGCTTTTAAATATTATATATGTTTACTTAGTATGTGAATATGTATATAGACTATACATACAAACATTCATACATACATACGGTAGATTATCTCGTTTATTATAGTGTTTTTGAAGTATTAATGTACACTTAAAAGCGTTTTATTTATTTCAACTAATAATTACACGATCAGTATAGTTTTTAAAAATTTTACTTTATAAATAGCGTGGATGAATATTAAACACATTTTTATACCCCTGTTTTAGTGTCTGTCTAGTTTACGTAATATTTGGTCTGGTATTTTCATCAGTTAATATAATCTCAGGAACCGAACAGAAATTAAAAATTAAGTTTATTCTTCTGCAAGTTTTAAAATTTGTAGCTGTGATAGGCTAAACGAAACGGCAACCGAAATTGTAAGATACTGTCAAATAAAGAACGGGAGGCAAACAATTGTACCAAAAATAATTGTCGTTTGCTAGCATAAATATTCTTTTCTCTTTTTATAATATTACAACCAAAGTTTTTGTGTTTGTTCATGGTCAATAACGGTAACTAAAACTTCCGAAGTTGATGATAGTTTACCGTTACATGGAAAGTGATATTTTATCAAACTACCAGAAAGTTTCAGACGTAAATGTCCTCGCTATTATGACAAATATCATTAGTTTGAACTATGTAGCCAACATTATAAATGACTGCCAAAAATTCACGCCACAGGAATAAACCGTTTTAATAAAATAAAACATAATAAGTACGATGGTAGGACCAAAAGAACGAAGTGGTTACAATACTATTACGTAAGAGAAAGGTTCCGTTCAGCAGCGACACTCAAGGACACATAATTACTTTGTCAGACAGCCTTGGGCTTGGATACATGCCCGATCGTATCAATACGCGGAATCAAAGAAACACCAAATCGATACTTCAGTACTATTGTGTCACAGCTCAAAATATGCAGTTTTTCAGGAGGAATAGTTTTGCATTATGAAAATACGTTATTCCGTGCATTGCTTTGCTACATTATCTCACAAAAAAGTATAACCGTCACTATTTAAGTTGTAAAACATTAACGGATAACAGAGATTTTTGTACTGCATATGGTAATTAATTTAAAAAATATATTCTTTTTTTTAGTTGTAACACTCTTGTACTTGAGGTATCGATATGTAGGCTTAATCTTGCAAGAGATTTGCCCTCAGCTCTTTAACATGAACACTTAGAATTTAAGGAAATTACGTACCATATGGTACCACAAATATTCAGTGGCTGTAGTGACCGGGCAGGCACCGAAGTATTTAATAATGTAGTAAATACTGCTAGGAAACCAAGGCGTGTCCGGGCGATCTTATCTTGTGAAAACTGGCCCCTGAGTACTTAATGATCGGCTTCACCCCTTTTGCAGAAATGCTTCTTTTTTGCGTCAGAATTTCGGATTCATAGTAATCACTGATAATGTAAGCTTATAGAAAATTTACATTTTACGATTTGTTAAATACTTTTGTGCGTTATTTTAATTGTGTGTAATAGGCTTGTTGTGAAAAGTCGAAAACATATTTATATTTTATCAATAAGTTCTTGTATTTTTGCAAGCAGGAAATACTACACACTGAGAATTAGATACAAACTAAATAAATAACTAGTAAGTTGTAAATTTTCTATAATCAAACCTTTACAATAACACCTCTGAAACTGAAATTGTGTCACGAAAGTGACGAATTTGTGCAAAAGGTGTGAAGCCAAGCCGTAAGCAGGAAAAGTTGCACCCGGGGCTATAGGATGTCTTCATTTTACGGCTCTGCTTTCAGTGACTCTCTTATAAATAAAGTGTGGTTTGCTACTAAACACAATATGGTGTCAGTCCACAACTATTAGTTGATTTTTAGTGTTAAAACAATTTTTCGAAAAGTGGCAAATGAAACAAAGGTTTGAAAATTTTGCGCTGTACTGAAATACCTGTAACATGACAAACCAAGTTCAACATTTGTCGTAATGAACCTACTTTTGTACATCGATCTTTAAAAACTATTAAATAATTTTGTTATCACGACATTCTTTACCGTGGCACTTTACTGTTTTTTCAGTCTCAAAATATTACTCATTAACACTGCAAATACACCCGCATTATTATTAATCTCATTCCTTGTAGTTGCAATATTTCAAAACCTATTAACGTAAAATTTCCCTCAAGTTTTTATTTTTCTTAGTACAGGAAAAGAGTGATCTTATACGACACCGACACTTTGCACTTCCATTATTTCTTGTGAATATTCGACGAGAGTAATACAGCTACCAGAATCTTAGCAGTAGTATTGCTAAAGTATTATTTGTCTCTCGTAGTTTTGTCGCTTTCTACCGGCGCCAATTTAAAACGCAAAATAATATTTAACATTGATCTTATACTCGCAAAGGTTGTTTGAATTAGGGTAATTTTTTATGGTATCAGTGACACATCGTTGACAAAGCGAATCCTCACGTAATAGAATAAGTACTATGCATCAAGGAAGATAATAATAAATCACAGCGTGACACAAACATTCTCTCTGAGAGAAAAGGCAAAAAAAAATATTGTATAAATATAACGCTTATATAATGTTAGGTATGGAAACTTGTTAAACATTTTTATTTATAGGAACTAATGTTATCATCATATTGCGTCTTATTTGATGAAAATAGTTAAAATAAAACAGAAGGATGGATATGAATAAAATGAGATAAAATAATATTAAAATCTATAAAATGTGCAAGATCGAAGTTAAATCTAGAAAGAGGAAAATCAGTAAATAAATGGATGAAACAAATAATCGTAATTGTTTACAGCCAAAGATATAATGAAATACTTAACAGTTGCTCATTTACACCTCAATTTTATGTACTGCAGGTACTAAAATTAGTGGGAACGGCGATTGCATACCTGCTAACTTTACTTAACTTATTTATTAAAAGGCACAGATATTCCTAATTTGCCATAGATTTGAACCCAAAATACATTGGCCCGGAAGAAATATCTTAACAGTTTCTAAGTGAGAACACAGATTAATTTAATTACGAAAACCATTAGTTCAAACAAGTCAAGGAACGGAACATTTCTTAAGACGAAACCACAAAATGTGAGACTACAATAAATTTGTGCGTTGATTAATATTTTTTCGTAGAAGCCAACAAAATTTTTTCTTTTCATGGGTTTACACTACAAAATAAACATGTTTTCACAAAAAACATACTGGGCATGGTGAAGTCCCACATTTTTTTTGCGCATGACGTACAACTGATTTTATCTGAGAAATGCAAAGTAATGTAACCAACAATAATTTATGTTCACGTGTAACTAATGATAGGTTATGCCCTCCCCCCCCCACCGCCTCGCATCCCATTCACTAGCCAAAAATTATATTTGATAGCAAATTGCAGTCCGCTCTCTTCCTTACTTAGAAAGCCTCCAGCTTTCAATAATTTTAATTAGCATTCAATTTTAGGACTTACAACAATCATAATTTTTACAGTGTTCATATTTTGTGACGGGGAGGTCCCTTGTTTAGCTTCTTTGCGCGTTTGCAATAATTAATAAAACTTATATGAGTAAATCGTGGAGTTCCGTGAAAAGTGAATGTAGAGAAGTGAATAATGAATTAACCGTGCAGCATCAGACACATATAATTATAGGCCCCGCATTATTGGAGAGGCAGACGACTGTCGAGATACTCTCAAAGTGGAATTAGTGGAACTACGAATACGTCCCGAATGAGCGGAGTACTTGTTTGGATATTAAATATGCAATTCACAGGCACGACATTGCATAGGTGGGAAGAGTTTAGGAATATACTATTTACTTTAGGGTATTTTGATATAAGACACATAACTGTAAATTTGGGTAATGAGAGCAAATTATTGTTTGTTTTGGATATTGTGGTTATGTTTATATTGAATACAGCGACACAGAAAGTTAGATTTATTTTAACAATCGTAGCTGTATCCTATCTAACATTTAAAATAAGCTATGAAAATAGGTTTCGCTACTCTAGTGAGTTTAAAATAAACCTTCCATTTAATCACGAATCTGGTTAGACAAAGTGTCTTTAAAAATATTGTTAAGCAAATATGTGAATTAATTGGATATAAAGATTTTTCACCATAGTGCATGCAGTACATATGATTTCAATTATTTCAGTACATACGATAGTTTAATATTATGTTTGAATTTTTAACGTGTTCTCTGAAGCTCGTTCAACGTCTCTCGCAATAATCGGCGAACTAGACCTGAGTGTTCTATACACAAGAGGATTTGCAGTGAAGATAGATGATCGGTTTCCTTCCCTCGGGTCTTCGTGGCGCCGCTAATGTCGGAGGATTTCTTAAAATAAAACACATTTCGGCCGGAGGGATTATGACGCTTTGCACCAAAGTAGGGGGATGATTTCGTAGACCACTACACACTCGTAATTTATCAGTTAGTACCATGGCTGGAGCAGCCAAGCCTTACGTGCAATTTTGAGTTACCAAGGGTACTTGATGTCAACAAAGAAGTTTTGCTGTATTATTTGTTGAAGGCAGCTATAGGCATACTTGATATTTATTAGTCAGACATTGAGGTTTACCTCAGCGAATATTATATTTTTTTTGGCCACGGATGTTAAGACACGATGAAAAACACGGATGACTTGAAATGGGAGGAGCTTAGCAGTTAAAACTTCTCTCAGTAGGGTTGAAAGTTTAAGTGCTTAATACAATCAATAAATAACTTGGAAATGTTTATCTGAAGTTGCATCATTAGTTGTTTTGTTAATGCAGGTAAGATAATAACTTAAAAAGATATTGTAGTTTGCGTCATGACATAACAAGAGAACAAGAGATGTTCGGTGGCAAGAAGTGGAATGGTTTATTTGTTGAAGAATTTTCTGTTGCGGCATCGTAAATCTTATCTTCCCAGTCACCTGTGATGCTTCAAGTAATGGGAACCAATCCTGTGGAATTGAAGTGTTTTGATAACTTACATGGAGTTTAATGTTTTGCTTGAATTCGTTAAGTTAGCCTTCCGATTGCGGTAAGTTGACTTGGTAATAAAATTTTCTTTCGTGATTATTCTTAGCTTTCTTAAAAACACGCCATATATCAAAACTTGTTTTATGAGATTTAATTAAAATGATACAAAATTAAGGTACTGTGGAATTATAAATTCAGTAAACGAAATGTATTTCGTATGAGCCTGCCAAATAGATTTACATTTGGAAATATAAACTACTTAGCGATGTTTAAGAACAAAAATATAAATATGTTTTGCAGTATTGTGTTGAGGTTTATGCCACACGCCTTCGAGTCATTACAATACTAATTTGGTGCTCGAGAATATTTTAGCAATACTGGAGTGTGGTTTAGAACCGTCGTCAACTCAACCTTCCCACGTGATCGAGACGACTTAAAGAATCCGACCACCGAGAAGTATTTGTTTTTTTACGAAATGTTTTCATATAGGTCTATAACAATTTTGTTTCATGTTATTCATGAAGTACCAGCAATTTTTACCTGAGGGCATGTAATTGTTATGCTTAGCACTTTTTTTGTGTTCAATAATACCAGTAAACTCCACTATTAAGTGATCTGATATTTGAGAACGTATTATTTTTCAGTCCATTAGATAACAAAAAAGTATGACATATTAAACAAATTAATATTTATGTAACCACAACCAGACAAGTTCAGAGCAGACAGTTTCTTATTTTGTAAAACATGTTTGATTACTTTATAAATACTACAACGCACCCGTGCAAACAAACTAGAACATCATTTAGCCCACATTATTTTATAGAACCAGACGCGCATAACATAGTTACATCGTACACGATAATTTATATCGCCCAAAGATAAAAATCAATTTGTTAACTTCCCGTTAACGCCAGCGAGGTCTTTCATTTAAAGAACACTGGGCATTTTTAAGTATACTTGCCTAGTCATTTACTGAAAAATTCGTAAATTTCAGTGGCACAGTACTAACTGGAAAACCGGATATCGATGTTTTATTTCCATACACTAAACTAAATTTCTGCATGATAAGTACACTATAATTACCTTGGTGGGAGGCAAGCTTGGTTAGCAGCTGTCACCCAGGCCTCATATATGTACTAGGCTTCGTGGCGTAATTGGGGAGGGAACGCTAGTCATCAATTACTGCACAATAAGCGAGGTTTCAAGTTTCTGTAATGAGCCAAAGAAAATTGACGAAGCTGTAATTTGCAAATATTTCCGCTGAGAATTATTCCTGCAAAATTAAATCGAGGGATTTCCTTACAAAATACCAGTTTCTCTAGACAAAACTGTTTTGTCACATCAACTGTGGAATGTATTCAAAGCGTTCGTGGTAAGTTCGGTGCATTAGTCTGCGCTCGCAGTGACCATAATTACAGCCCTATTTAATAGTCTATGCGTGTATTTGGCCGGAAATTAAATGTAGTTTAATTAATGGCAGCATGAAACTCGCATTTGAAAAATGCCTCGCTAATACATCCGTAAAATAATAGACAAAACTCTTAATGGGAAAGGTGAAATTTCAGTTGTCGTTTATTAATCGCTCAGGGAAAGCTTCTTTTCTTTTCATTCGCGTAATGATCGTACCGTATATACTGCAGTCAAATGAGGACAAGGAACGTAGATTTATGATCAGAAATTAATCTGAGATCAACGTATACACACTTTATTATTGATCTCAACCGTCTGTACAACGCGCTGTAAGCATTGGCCTTGATTTCGGGGTTAATCCAGTGGTATGAGAAACGTGCCAAATTCATTTCTTCCGTTTTTCACTGGGAGATAAAAATAAACACAGGAAAATGATGAGTTGTAAGAAGGAAAAAATGCCTCTGCAGTTTGTTTGTTTGTCCCGGGGAGGTATATATGTCCCGGGCCGTGGAAGGTTTTTGATTCTCTCGTTGCAGTATTTCTGAAATTGTAAATGTTCGCTGTAGCGAAGCGCCGTGCGTGACAGTGACTGCGGAGTCAGTGACGTCAGTCTGGATGACAAATGCCGCGGCTACATAAGCCACCGCCTTTTACGCGTATAAATTCTTTAGTGTCTGTACGCACAATAGCTTTTACCATAAGTGCATTCGATAAGTTAGGAAGCTCATGAATTTTGAAGAGTAATCACTGAAACAACTTCGAATATTCGGGTGTGCACAGAAATACCTATTAGATAGACACCCCATTTCATTTTTTTTACACTTATTATGAACAGGTTTTGAGATTCTTTTACATATGATTACTTAACGCTAAAACTGTTAAATGCAAAACAGAAACAATTGAAACCTTATCTGAGCCTCTAAAACGAATATTTAATTTTTAAAAAAGTAATTTTCTAGAAAATTGTCACTGAAAAACATAAGTAAAATATTATGATTTGATACTAATGTATAAAACATACGCTCACATCCTACTTAAATACTAGTGAACTTTGAAGTCACACTCTACATGAGAGGTTTGCATAAAATGATAGAATTAAGGATGAATAAGTTAAAATACTCTCATTCTGTGGACGTTAACACGAGGCACATATGTAAACTAATAAGAATTTTTAAAAGTATAATGACAATAATATATAGTTTTTTGAGAAATGAAACTCTAGGTGTACGCGTATATTAAATTAATGGAAGATCTGATGATGTATCCCCACGGCATACCGATTTTAGTTTTAAAGAAAATAATAATGATCTGATGGTAGTTTAAAAGAAATTAAACCCATACCTTTCTGAAACGAACTCGTGTAACGTAGCGTTAGTGCTCTCGCATCGTAGCCGTAGAAATCGCACGTTACCAGATGCACACACGTAATTTGTAATTACTATACATTATCAAACATAAATCAGAATGTTGTGGGAATTTTTTGAGAAATTACAGCGAGCGCAGACTCATACACTGAACTTGCCACAAACGCTTTGAATACATTCCACAGTTGATGTGACAAAACAGTTTTGTTGACAGTAACTGGTATTTTGTAAGGAAATCCTGTTAAACTCCAACTTTGTTTCGGTATACTACCAAAATACAATAAAAACAAATACATTTAATTTGTCATGTTAAACTTTGTAAGTTCTGCAATATTTTTTGAGAGGCAGATCTTCTTCTCATGCTCCGTTGCTTAACAGACTGCAGAATATTGTTCCAGTGGCGTGTGGTGAACTGTTGTTGCAAGGTAAGTTGGCATTTGCTCTGTACTCTACCCTATTGCTTGCTAGTTTACACTTCCAACAGGATATATATATATATATATGTCTTGTGGCCTTAAATGACGAATTAATTTTTAATGGTGGAACAATATTCAATGTATTTCGACCACTCACAACGGGCAGGCAAGGGATCCATTATATATATAATTATAATGGATCCCTTGCCTGCCCGCTGTGAGTGATCGAAATACATTGAATTTCCCTAGGCTCCATAGATGTCATTGGTTCCTAATGCGTGCACTGAGAATGTACAGGAGTGATCAAGCACCAGCTTACCTTGCAAGTTCACCACACGACACTGCATTGTCCATAAATTTGTAATATTTTAATAGGCACGGAAATAAATAAACGATTGCCCATATGGCGTAGAGCACTGTGTTGAAAGTGACAAAAAGCTCGGAGGAGGAATTAAACAGTTTTTCAAAAATGCCAACTACTGACGGAGCAGTTGTAGCTTTAATCAGGAGAGAAGTGCAACAACGGACACGTCCAGAAAGACAGACCCTGATAAAGGGGCTAGAAGAGCACCACAACGTCGCCATGCACAGCCTCCTCGGTCCGGCACGGCTGTAGCCCCGAATTAATTTCACAGCTCGACTCCTGTGGGGCGAATTAGAGCCGGGGATGTTGTTACAACTGCCCTCTCGATAGATAAATTGGGGTCAACGTTTTTCTCGGGTGCCGCGCGGACCTTAAACGAAGGCAGAGGGGCAAGGGCGGCGAAAAGGGGAAGGTCGGTGCTAATTTTCAGTTATCTCCCTCGACCCTACCTTTTAATCCCCATTTGCCCCGCCGGCGCTAGTGTACCCGGCCGTGAGGGTGGTGGTGTAAGTAACGTGACCCGAGTCGCTTAGTGCAATAACGATACATTTGCCCCGAGCTGCTTGTTGACCGAAACTCCTGGACATATAATTATTCCGGTAAAAATAAGAAAAGTACAATATTTGTGAATTCTCAGAAACATAATTTGCATCGATGGCTTTTCTTACAACAAGCCTTAACCCACAATGTGAAAAGTGCTTTGTTTTCAACCGATATCTGAGCACGACATATATAAGGAACATGTGTTCCATCTTATCCCATATCGATATCTTGCAATCACGTTATGTTTTTCGAAGTACTGTGAAATGGCTTTTTCATACAAATTTCCATGTAAATATATTTTAAATATATATGTCAATGTAAATGTAGATGTACATATATGTATAACCATGGCGCAGAATATTTTGTTTCTTCCTTACAGTGTACGTGGAAAAATTATTCGCCATTCTGGGAATCCATAATTCAGATTGGTACTTTATAATATTGCAGCCTCAATTTCCTTACAAGTGCGTATGGGTAGCGTAGTTCGTCAATATACAGAATAGCTTCGGTGTATAACGATGTGATTTAACATTCTCCACAAATTTGAATCATTTCGAAGTATTTCCGACAACTGCCCTCGAAGAGTGTGAAACAANAATTTTAAATATATATGTCAATGTAAATGTAGATGTACATATATGTATAACCATGGCGCAGAATATTTTGTTTCTTCCTTACAGTGTACGTGGAAAAATTATTCGCCATTCTGGGAATCCATAATTCAGATTGGTACATTATAATATTGCAGCCTCAATTTCCTTACAAGTGCGTATGGGTAGCGTAGTTCGTCAATATACAGAATAGCTTCGGTGTATAACGATGTGATTTAACATTCTCCACAAATTTGAATCATTTCGAAGTATTTCCGACAACTGCCCTCGAAGAGTGTGAAACAACTGAGTCTTATCGTAAGTGAATGTTGAGGAACTAACTATAGCACCAAGAATATTTTTCTTAGCAATAAAAGTGGATACCATAAAACGATGTTTGTATAAAACGTGCAAAACATTTTGTACAGCTTAAGATGAAACTCAAATTCTTCCTTAATCCCAATAAGGAGCAATAATTCAGCAAAATTTCAGTTTAAAGCTACTAACCATTATTCATGAGATGGACTTCAACAAATAATCTTTCATCCTGAAATGAAAGGTGTTTTTCGATGGCAATATTTGTTATTAAATACTTGTTACAACCACAAAATGCAACAGTTTGGTTAAGCCCATTCATTTTTAATACCAAAGCTTATGTATTGCTGGCATAAAATACAGCATGCACGTAAAACTTAAATAATTTTTAAAGAAAAATTCAAATATTCTAAAATATCACAGTTGTTTGTGATTATTACATGGTCTAAATTACGAACAAGTGCGAGCAGAATTTACTCTCATATTAATAAAATCTGCAACAAGACAATTGTCCGTTCTCCTCGTCAAGAAGTTCAATAGGACATGACACGCTATAGACAAAAATTTTTCCAGTAAGCGTCCTAAAGTTCCTGAGATTGTCCAGCGTATTCGCGAAGCCATTGAGAGAAGTCGTAATATTCATCTCGTCGTCGAACTGCTGCTCATAATGTACCCAAAACAACACCGTGGGCAATTATGGTCTTTACCCCTTGAAAATGCGCATATCTTCTGCAGAGATAGAGAAAATGGGTAGAGGCCACTTAACAATTATATAGCATTTAGTCGTTTCGTGTGGCATTTGCGGTAGACGGGAAAATGTGACGTATGCAACCAATGCGACAGCGATCTTGCGCGGGTAATGATATAATAAGCGTTACCCTTAATCCGCAAGATGTACGTGATTCCACTTCTTATGGGAGAATTGTGCTAATAATTAAACACTAAAGGTGCACTGAGTTTCGTGAAAATCTGTGCACGGGTTGAAAATAGACGAAAACAAAGCCGTGGTATCATGAATTTTTCAAAAATTTTAAAACTATTTTTGCACTTTTTTTTTAAAAAGACTTTTGTCTGATGGACAAAAAGCCCGTATAGAGAGTAGGTAAAACAACTTGCTACGGCAACATCAGACTGGGACGGATTCTCCGCCATTTCTTAGAAACTGAGATCTGTTTGCGTGAATGAGATACGTTGGTTTACTCAAGAGTGCTCCAATATTTTTATGTTAAAAATACTGTATATGACAGACGGTCTGTGAGCACAACAGAGGCAACTAGTTTCAGTATTCAAGACTTACTAAGATCGAATACGTACTTCCTTTGTCAGGGTTGAAACATTTCACTGTGAAGTTGTATGTGTATTCCTAAAAGTAATGTTCCTTTTAGGCTTTATTTGTTTCTACGAAAAAAAATCTACGTTAATTATATACGCTTGCTCTGTTATTGCTGGGTCTTAAATGGAAGGGGGAGGGAGGATATATTGTAATCAAAACTCTGATCTGAAACTTGCGTCCACACACGTGGCTCAGCCAGCATCGAAACTCATAAACTCAGTCCCACGACCTCGACCACGAGTTCAAACAAAAAAAAGACGATTTACTTCTGTGATAATTGCTCTGCCACACATTAGTAACTGTCGTGCAATCTCTGGGCTGATAGAAACGGCCGAAGTTTGTCGGGACGTGCCATGGGATTGTCGAGCGCGAATCGCCGACTTCCGGCCGACGATACTGGAAGTTCCATCGTTTCATCCGCGAACAAGAGCGGGGATTTTTTTTCTCCTCCGGAACTGGGACAAATTCCTATCCTCGCTTGTGCCTCGTTTCCTCCCGGCCAATCAAAAGGGAGGTTGTGCGGAGCGCTGTTCCGTAGGTGGACCAGGACTCGTGCCGAGTGTTCCGGGGCCGTTAGCGCGAAGGACGTGCAGACCACAGACTGGAGTGGCTCCCACGACATTCGTGACGATCATGCGAGGAGAATCTAAAGTAAGCCACACTTTGTAACAGTTAAGTCTTTAATGAATTATAAATTTGTTTCGAAACTTTGTTAGTCACGGGAAATAGTTCTAAAGATATTATTCAATACTATCAAAACGGATATCAGTAGCATGGTAACTTGTTCAATCTGCGGTGGTTAACTTTTACGATATTGAAAACTGTTGCGGTTCAGTTGCACTATTGAAACATTAAGGTATCTTTTTGAATTTATTTCAGGAGAGAAATATAATATACACTTATAAGCATTTTTGTTTAGTATTAATTAGTTGGCATTGACATTAAAGTATATGATCAGCAGGCTTGCGAGTGTCGCCTAGGTAAGATAAGACGGTTATCTAAAAGGTTCCACAAGAGTGTTGTTCGTCAAAAATCACTTTAAAGCATGTGATATATTTTGAAGTTGAATAGGAAAACAGCGTTATGTTTACAGCTTGAACGTGAAATCGAGAGATTGTCACTTGCAGGACGACTCTTCTTAGGCTCAGGGGGACAGCGGTGGTGTAGTAGCCAGACTACTCGCCTCCCACGAAGAAGAACCAGGCTCGATACACGGTGGAATCACCCGGACCTATGCATCTAGAAAACGTGGCGGACGTTGCCGTTGGTCGGTGGGTTTTCTTAGGGTACTCCCGTTTACCCTGCACTTGTGTTCCGCCACTACTCCATCCTCACCTCATTTCACCTTCACCGGTGACCACGACCTCTTTAATGGCGTTCACAAGCGAAATTTTTTTCCCTTGTTTTTGAGGATATTTTATAGCTTGGTAACATGATATCAATAATAACTGAATAAAATACCAAATAATTTGAAAATTTACATTAATGTTTTCAGCGTAAATGTGGAACTTTAAATTATAAATATTTATACATATACGCATCAAAAAGTTATTCTAATACAAAGTCCAGTATCAGCTGAAGGATTTATTGAGTCGTAGGAATGTCATGTTAGCAGCTATTTTGAAATCTGACAGTTAATTTACCTGCAATCGTTTGGCTATTTTAACTAAAAATTGCATCTCCAAATTTAATATTGAAATACGAGTGAGCTCCATACAAAATTACTAAACAATTATTCTCATTGCGTTATGATGACATCAACACTTATTTTGAGTTGTACGCTACTGTATTAATTTCCTTCAATTGTGAGATTTGTGTGAAAAAGTTATATAAACCCAAAATGCTTTTAGTTCCTTTTGATAAGTTTTTGTGCTACTGTGCCACCATTTTCATATATTTTCCAGACTATTATCTAATGTCACAGCAAATAAATAATTGAACAAACTAAAATGTAGAAAATAATTTTCGTCACTTGAAAACCCTTAATCGCATACAAAAAAATTCTCACATCTTTCAACTCTGAATCACAGTTTCCTATACGCAAGTAATTCAAAAGTAATTTTCCGAGCCGATGGTTGGTCTTTTCCGACGGTAGTCTAAACTGCAGGTGGCTTACGTTCAGACGAAAACATATGTTAACTTACTCACATTATCAAATGTTTAAGCGATATGGTAACATTTTTTTATGTGAAAAATTGTTTGAACTTCAAGACTTGCTCTTCAAAAAAGTAAAAAATTACAGCCGCATGCCGATGAGTTCTTCGGCGTCTGCTCCGACGTCGTTCCCCTCGCCAGACACGGCCATGTCCTTGCGGCTCGCGTGAGCGACGCACTTCCAGTCCATCTCTTTTACTCTGTCCCTCTCCTCCGTGTCGTGCCCATCATACCGTGAAGTCCCAGGTGTCTCAGCTACTAACATGCATGCCGGAGGGCTCGCAGAACTGTGAAGGAGCTCAGGCTGGCGCAGCGGGATTTGGGGGCTCGCAAGGAAAAAAAAAACAGTTAGGGGTGGGGAAGGGACTAGACCGGGTGGTAAAGGGCTTTCTTGGCGAACTCTCGAAGGGGGACCGGCGGGGTGAAACCAAGCAGGAAGTTTTCTCGCCAGCGCAGGAAAATAAAGCGCTCACCACAAGACAACTTACACCGCCCCACGGGTGAATTTATCGCCGGAGTTGTTTTAGACAGGCGAAATTCAAGAGAAGCGGTCGTTAAAAGAAATAAATTAGATAACTCGTGGTGATACCGCTGCATTCTTACGCCGAGTGTGACGTGTCTTTAATGGGCGGGCATGGTTAATTCCCAACTATAAATAATTACTCAATTTTTTTTGTAGTTACGAGGTGTGTAATGGTTGCTGAAAGCTTCAAGAAAACATAATTTAGTAATATGTGTCTTAATAAATATTTTTCTAGCTTACATTATTTGATAACATTTTGTCTGCCTCCGGATTTTTTTACACTGCATGTGAGTGGTGAGGTAATGTGCGGCGTTCTCTTTGTCTTATACGCAACACCCCGTCCTGGACTCGCGAACGATATCTATGTATGTGCATGCACGGCACACGCACATCCGCAGACGCACAAGCTCATGAACGCACATATACGAGCATGCATGCACACACGCGAGCCTGCGCACCCACACACACATGTCTACCTTCCAGGCAGTCGATAGGGCAATTTTCGGCAAGCAGGTCAGGGCCTTCCTGATCACAGAGTCATATTGTCGCATGCCAAATATAACGGAGTATAGGCTATTCACGGTAATGTGAGCACTTTTCAAATCCCTATTTTTTGGAATAATAGCCAATAAATATATTTTATTTTAGCCTTAAACGTTAACTTCCGAGTGCGATGGAATCTACACACTGTGTTCATTACGGACATGGCAATATATATTTAAAAAATGCTTTTCAAGGATAAAAAAAATGGCTGAAAGGAAAAAGTAACTAGGACCTCAAAAGTACCCACTTTACCGTGAACAGCCTATAACAGCGTTTCATCTGGCAACAAAGAAGAAGAAAAATTTCTGAAGTTATGTTCAAGTAGAAACGTAAGTACTTACAGATATAATAACTAGATATGTCATATCTGGTCATGTTTGTTGCATGGGTATGAGGAAGAAATCGTAAGGTAAGGCTGGATTGGGATGTAAGGTGGGGCCATACAATAAAATAAACTTCTACTAGATTGGTTACTGCTGCTACAATGGCAGGTTATCAATATTTAAGTGAGTTTGAACGTAGTGTTATAGTCGGCGCACGGGAGATGAGACATAAACTCTCCAGGGTAGCGATAACATTTGCATGTTCGCGTAAGACCATTTCACGAGTGTACCGTGAATATCGGGAATCCGGTAAAACATCACATCTTCGACAGCGCTGCAGCCAGAAAAAGATCGTGAAAAAACGTGACCAACGACGACTGTCGAGAATCATTAAACGTGACAGACGTGCAAACCCTTTCTCAAATTGGCGCAGATTGGATTTGGGGACTGCCCTGCAGGATTCATGGTGTGAATTGCCTCCTGCATACCTTCAGATATTAGTCGAGTCTATGCCACGTCGTCTTGCGGCACTTCTGCGTGCTCGGGGCTCCTACACGATATTAGGCAGGTGTACCAGTTTTTTTGACTCTGCAGTGTATATTAACGGGCGCAATGAGTCGCATGCACCCAGTAGAGTTGGTAACGACGGAGGAAGTGTATTCCCATGTCTTAAAGTTGAATTAAAAGTGTTAGGTAAACATTTCTGAATACCAAAATTATTTATTTTGCTTTCTGTTTTTTTTAATAGGTCTGAATGTTAGAATTATCAGATATGTAAAATATTTACTTTTGTAATAATTTCACATTTTGACTTCACCAACGCATAAATAAAGTGTGCAGGCCCATGGAAATGTAAATTCTACATGTGGCGGGAGAATACACATTGTTCATAAACGTAGATCTCAAGCATAGCTTTCAAAAGTGCCCAGTTTACCGTGAACATCCTTTAGTAATAATTGGTTTTTACTTTGCGGAATGTTTAAATTATCCCTTCCTCACATTTCGTTGATGAATAAGTGACAGAAAGCAAGATGGACGTGCTCGATTTTTAAACATTTCGACCTATGATTTAAAGTTTTACTTATGTGTGATATTTGGAGATTTAAATGTATAAGACCAATGTTAATATGTACCGTATACATTTAAAAGGTTGAATTAAAAGCTTTTAAGTAAACGTAAAAAAATGTAGGTAGGCTGTCAGTTATTTGAATACATAATTTTTTACGACTTTGATTTTAATTTAATCGGTTTTGGAGAAATGTTTGGTGTCGTAACTTCTTCATGGAAAAACTTTTAAAATCATATAAACATTTCAAAATTTTGGAATTGATAGTTTTATAATTTTTTAGTAAAGATCATTATTAAATAGTTCTCAAGGCAAATTTATCATATATACGTCTCTGGTGAATTCCACAAAGTCATATATCGCATATTTATTTTTTTGTTATTTTTGATGTATTGATATTTACACATTATCGATTTGGCATAGCCTCTGCCTACATATTAGATGTGGCTGATAGCTCGTGACTGTCGATTGACCTTTGGGGCCATCCGTCACTGCCGAATTAAGCCGAAGTAACAGAAACTCAAGCCCACGAATCTGTAGCATGGTAGCGCTTTCTAAAGTAAATTTCTAGAACTTTTGCTGTAACTTCATTAAAACCCGGCAAAAACACACCAATCATTAAATTTTACAAGTAATAAAAAAAAAGTGAAAACTTGACCAGTTCCATTCACACACATTACACACGATAAATGCTCTGAGATTCACCTAGGAATATAACAGTCCGAAAAACTGTAACATAGGAATTTCAGTTTACAGCCTTATTAACAGAAACTGTTTGTTTGAAAGTAAACAAAACGTGGCTTTTTTTTACACTAGGGACTAACCTGCAAATCTGTAATATTTTCCGTTTAATTTACCTAGCCAAATCACTTTAACAACTGCTAATTTAATTGTAGTTCATATTCCTTCACTCCCCTAGATCAGCATCATAATGCAGGGGGGTTTACGTACAGTGAATTAATAATATTTAACGATTTTCCTCCTGTTTTAAAATGTGAAAGAGTCCAACACGTGGATTTATAGAATCGAAAATAGCTTAAGTGTTAATATCACGTGTTAAAAAAAAAAAAAAATATGCTGAAATTGTCCAAGACTTGAAAATGAGACATACAGTGAAATAATAATCGGAAAACGTAACTTACTACGCTGTCCGTACAGCTAGATAGCCGGAAAGCAGTTGAATCTAAGATGGATTATAGTTCTGGTGTAATTAAATTACATCGCGCTCCCGCCGAGGCGTTCGACTATCTCGTGAAACTCGAACGGTGAAAGACAAATGGTCGCTTTCCGTGACTCTAGAGCATATAAACGGCTAAGAGTTCCTCCCTTCTCCCCTTTATCAACCGGCTCCTTTCGGAAGACAGATAAGCTCGGCTAACAGCGCCGAATTTGTCTTATTCCAGTCCTGTGAGTAGCGGGCGGACCAAACGATGTTAATCACAGCGACTGGAAAACCCTGGAATCACCTCCTTCTAGGATGAGCACCAATGGCCTTGGGGCACTAACGAGATGCCGAGCAGGGCGCAGAAACCTTTTCAGTCGGCAAGGTTACCTCTTCTCTTCCCACTGCCTTCCTGCCAGAGCCCCTCCAACACCTTCTTAAAACGGCGGGCGTGACGTCTTGAAGGTCCTTAGGACCCCAGACGCGCAGTCACCGCCCCCCCC
>NQII01002041.1:108438-185053 GCA_002778355.1 Clitarchus hookeri
TCCCCGAAAACCTTCCCCAACCCCGCGTCCCCCCGTCCAACAACACAACCCCGAGAGGAGCCGCCCGTCCTCAATTCATCAAAATGCGAGCAGGCGCTCAAACTTCCAGGCAACTTGTCTCTTGAACCGCGACCATCTCCGTAACGTGTGCCCCGAGCCCCGTCCAAGTGTGAGGCCCAACCTGGCTTACCAACCAGCGTTACTGTTCCTTAATTACTTGAAAATCCGTGACATTACGAAAACACCTTCCCAGTTAAAGAAGCCACGGTGGTGTACTGATTAGACTACTCGCCTCCCGCCTGGGTGAACCATGGTTCGATTCCCGGCGGGGTGGCCCCCGGGTTTTCGCATGTGGGAATAGGTGGGTTTCCTCGGGGATCTCCCGTTTCCCCCTCTCCTGCATTCCGGTGCCACTTCATACTCACCTCGCTTCACCCTCATCAGCGCTCAATACCCCGATGTTAAGAGTCGCCCAAATCTCTTCACTCACCCTTCAGGGTTAATGGAAGCAAACGTTTTGTCAAAATGCCGTATATTATTTCCATTTTACGACACATATTTACCGAGCGAGGTGGTGCAGAAGTACCATACTGGACTCGTGCTCGGGGGACCTCGGCTTCATTTCCCGGTTCGTCCATCTTGATTTTCGTTTTCTATGATTTTCCGGAATCACTCCAGGCGTGGTGGTTCTTTAATTCCGTGGCTGATTCCTTATATAATCATGATTGTGCAAATTTTCTCATCTCTAATCAAATGTTATTTTACCTAACAGCTTCAAATTTAAAAAATATCTTCCACACACAACTCCCAATGGGTGAGTAGATAAGATGACTGTTCTCGTCATCCAAGAAACATTTTTAAAATGTTGGAGACAATTTTTTTTTTTTTATTCTTCAGTGTGTTATCTTCAGCTATTTCTGCGAACGAGAAAACATACAATGTATTTTAATTTTTCTTTAAATAAGCTGTTCTTTTCAGGCATTATATTTCCGTTTGCAAAGTTTCGCCCATCATAACGATTATTTACTAACCAGTTAAAAGTATAATTCCCTAAGGATTTTTTTCTTTACAAATTTTTAGATTATGTTGACGTTTTTTTTTTTTTGCTTTACAGTTCTCTGCAAGTATGAATATAAGACCGTCGTTGATAATAAACTAATAATTTGCTCCTGCACATTTTACAAGCTGTAACATGTATCATCCTTAATAATTTTTTAAACGGAAATCATACAGAACAAATATAAATTACTTAATTTATATAAATAAGCTGATAAATTTAGTCTGACGTCTGCGCAGCCTTCCCAAAATATGAGCAGACCGTTATTCGCAGGTGCTACCAGAAAATTATTATTTCTGTTGCATTTAGGGTATTCCCACCAATTATACCTATATTTTCGAACAAAAAAGGTAGCCCGAATTAAGTGCAATATACAGCAACACTTAAACTCCAACAATATAAGCAACTCAAAAGTTGCGTCATTTAAATAGAAATGTACGATTATCTTCTTACTGTTGCGTAAACACGGTATACTAATTAGTGTCCCGAGCTGTGACACACTGATTCGTATTCAAATCCTGTATTTGTTCACTCAAACGAATACCTAAAGGTTCAAAGATTTAGAAAGTTCCTCACTGAGTTACGTTCCCGCCCGCCATCTTGGAAACAACTGTTTTTAAATCTTAATGCAAGGCTGCCAACTGTGGCAGCACCAACCAATGGCTTCTGTGGCGGGACTTAAGTTCCATTCAAACAGTATATATACAAGTTTGCGGTTTAGTCACAGTAAATCACTATTCACCCGTATATACATCAACATAATGTATAAAAAAATTTTAACACTGTTAACTTTGCAAAAATATTAATTTTACATTTTTAAAAATCTTCTTTAGTAACAGGAAATAAAGGAAAGAAATTAGTTAAATTTGCGTATTATCACCAGGAACTCACAGTGAGACCCGTGGAATTAACTGAAAGTTTGTTACTCCTGAAAACAATGTGTTAGAAATGGTAAAAAATATTTCTGGATAATTTTTTAGTATTTTTAGAAAACGTTACGGAAATTTTTTTCCTAACGGTGTTGTGAAGAATTTTTGAATTTTTTTTATATAGGAACATTCATTTGGCTATCTATTATAACATGACGTAACAAATGATAAGGTTATCGTTGCAGTCGTACAAATGTTAGTTAAAATAATACTGACAAGTGTATTGAGCTTAGAGAAGTTGGGAAATCTTTTACGCCTACCTTTATGATCCTCCCCACTCCTGAGTTTCTATCCCTCAAACATGCTGTAGGTGCAGTCACGACGCACGCTTACACTAATGGACGTGGAATCAAGTAACTAGACATGCGTCTCCTTTCAGTGGAGATGGAAGGCGATTGTTAAAATTAAACATCAATACTATCTGTTGATATGGAAATCGCAACCTCCCAAATGCGAGTCGTGTGTACTATCGCATCTCCAAATACGCTGACTAATAAAGGAAACAATGGTATAGGCTATTCACGGTAAAGTAATTAGTTTGCAAGGCCCACCTAGCAGACATAATAACCAAAAGACGATAATTTGATGTGGCCTCAACAGTTAACATTTGAGAGTTATGAAATATATACTCTGTGTTTACTAAAATAGTCATATGGCAAAATTTATATTAGCAGTTGCCGTAAGCATACAAATAAGCTGATAGGAACTTTAAATCATGAACTTTGAAAGTGCTCACTTTACCGAAAACAGCCTATTATCACTATAACTAATTAATAATTTTTTAGGTAACAGTCCGTTTAGCACCCAATTTTTCCGCAAGTAACTTTGACACTTTAATTTAAAAAAAAAAATTCCAACTTATAATATGCAAATTATGGTTAATTTATTGCCTATTTATTGGGGCTCTGATTACGAGCGAAAAACGTAGTTTTGCCCGCACCTATCAGGTAAAAAGCTACTTAAAACTTAGTTGTGAAGCGGTATCAAATCAGTGTGAATGTGACTATATAAAATATTATATATGTGTAATATTACTATTTTAGAGTGTACCGAAATAAAAATATTAGCTTCAAACCTGGAAAAAAAGCTGTGATTATAGTTTAAGCAGAATTGAACATTTTGAATTAAAGACAATATTAATATTGACAATTTCCACAAACTATTATTTGTAATAGGAAATGCTTAATTCAAACCCATCCATATGTGCAATAAGGCATTTGCATTTAACGTTATTTATTTATATTGTCAGCAATTAATCACCCTTTAAATAATATTAGAAATTTATAAAATACTGGCTCTAAACATTTAATGTTAGTGTATAAAATAGTTTCACTTTCATCATCTTTATCACTAACAGGGAATGACACATCATCAGGCCATAATAAGTAAAAAAAAAAAAAAGTTAATTTCGGTTTTGCGTATTTTATAACTCGGGACATCTTTATTACATTCGCTGCCAAACAANTATGTGCAATAAGGCATTTGCATTTAACGTTATTTATTTATATTGTCAGCAATTAATCACCCTTTAAATAATATTAGAAATTTATAAAATACTGGCTCTAAACATTTAATGTTAGTGTATAAAATAGTTTCACTTTCATCATCTTTATCACTAACAGGGAATGACACATCATCAGGCCATAATAAGTAAAAAAAAAAAAAGTTAATTTCGGTTTTGCGTATTTTATAACTCGGGACATCTTTATTACATTCGCTGCCAAACAAAATTTTCTGTTACATCAAGAAAAATTCCGGGACAAACCTCCACTCAGAGTTACAATTAAAGTAACTTATTCTATTTAACCCAACATAAGGGAATTTCAACATAGAACTATCTATAAATATATGACTGATATTGGAATATTCATTTCAAACAAATGGGGCCGCGGTGTTGTAGTGGTTAAACTACTCGCCTCCCAATTAGGTGAACCAGATTCGATTCCCGGTAGGGTCGCTCCCGGATCTTTGCAATTGGGAATCGTGCTGGACGATGGCGCTAGTCGGCGGGTTTTCCCGGGGATCTCCGTATTCCTCCGCCCTTTCATTCCAGCGCTGCTCCGTACTCACCTCGCTTCACACTCATCGGTTCTCATGACCTTGATATTAAGAGCCACCAAAGTCTCTTCACTCACGTTTCAATCCGATGAAGGAAATAGGATATACTTAAAGGGCCCCACATTCCTGGAGCTATTTTCCGCGTCTGTGGAAGAAGTTGCGGATTGGGGAGGGGTGTGATAAGATGTACGCTGTTATGCGCATCAAGTGCGTCATCGTTACTAGGCGCAAGGATATGAATAAGTGTGCAGTATTCCTGCCTTGTTGCGTGCATCTATGGGACTTTAATAAGCGGTAACCCCATCATTTTATTAGTGGAAAGTCTATAGCAATGTTCGACGTAGGGACCTTGAGTGTTTTTAAATTTAACTGACGTGTGTTCTGAAACACAGCGCCTTAAAAAAAACATTTTTTTTAGCACTGTTGGAGTGCTCCGGAATGGTGTTTCTAATGAGAGCGACATCTTGAAAGCACTCGTCAACAGGCCTCCTTTGAAGTGTATTCCTTCCATAGATCAGCAAATTAGATAGACGTTTAATAGTTTTGTGAAAAAAAAGGGCATTTCACAACAAACTCTGCAACGCAGTTCAAGTGCAAGGTAAGCGGGAACCTTAATTTATTTCACAGAAAAATATAGGCGATAGTTAAAAAAACTTTATCCCCAACAGAGATCTGAAAAACTCGCGATATATTTAATAAAGCTTAGAGTTTTTGTTTGGTCGCAACAACTGGAAACATAGTGTACCGTCGTATATAACGACTGTGATTAAATATTTGTAGTTCTTAAATGCGAGTGTTATTACCCATCTTGTGAGGTCTGGGCATTGCTCAAATGAAATTGGCGTTCCCGGAAACGGATGAGTTAAGAGAATGCGCCATTAGTTCAGGAACGCTGCTCATCATCGGAAATCGTTGAACCGCGAACCTGAGTTGAGAAGTGTTCGCGGGGCGCTCGCTTCACCACTCGCAATTCACCTGACAAGCGCTCGGGAATCTTAGTATAGGCTGTTCACGGTTAAATTAGCACTTTTTAAAGCCCTACTTAAGGTCTTTTTTTTCTCTCAAATTGATATCCCGTGGCCATAAGTAAAATTAACCTAACCATCGTTCAAATGACTTAATTCATACGTCAGTCAGTAAAGACGTGAAATTACTAGCGACCAAATGAGATACAGCTGTGCCAATATGGATAAAGTAAAAATACACCAACTTGATATGTCGTAAGTTCAAATATTACGAGCGCAATACAACGTTCACTCATAGAGCTATTTTACTTGGTTTTACTGTCAAATTAACTAGAAGTCTGCATGCCAGTGTGAACACGGTAGCATTCACACAGATAACGACCAGTAATTATTTTTCAAAAGTTTATTTCAAAGTGTTTACTTTACCATGAGCAGCCTGTAAAAGACCAACTAGCTTTGATATGGTGTTGTGCCTACGAGCGAAAGACGATTTACCTTTATTCACTTACCATGCAGTGTAGACCTAGCACTTGAACTATTTACGTGTAAATATGTTACTATATAAAAACGAATATGCGTTGTGAACCTTTATGAAAATATCAGAAATTACAGTGTAACATATTAAGTTAAAGAAACGTGATTATTTGAAACATGTTATGTTGTTAAAACAAGAAATTTTACTTAAAAATTATAAAATGAAAATTCAGACAGGAAAATTACAATATTCATGTAAATGATGAGACCTGCAATTAAAACACCTGATGTCACAAATTAATGTCTACATTCTTTAAACGCGAATAACAGAGAAAATATTAAAGAAAACCTGGTGGTACTGCTCGTATTTGACGCTATAATGATAACATAGGGTGTGTATGGATGTTTATAACAATTACAAATGTTTAAAATGTCCGCCATCAGCAACATGACATCGTCTGCAATTCTGTAGAACAGAACGATAAATAGCAGCTACGGTTTCCATGGGAGTGGATTCACATGCGTTAAAAGTCGCGTCTCTCATAGCGTATAGTGTCCTTGGTTTTGTGGCACACTCAGTGTTCTTCAGAGTTACTCACATATACAAATCTAGCGGCGTTAATTTTGGAGATACTTCGGTGGATATTAAACACTTCCTCGTCGGCCTATCCACCTCCCAAAGAAATGTTTAATCCAGGAGCGACCGCACGTCTCTATGGAAATGTGACGGTGCACCGTCTTGCTGGAAAACAAAGTTGTTATCTGTGTAGAGTTGGTGAACACTTGGCACAATGTTTTCTTGCAACATGATACAGTAATGATACAGATATGGATAATGGACTCCACAGGTAGGGGATCATTGTGGAAGTGCCGTGGAGGTACCATTGCATATTATACAAGTCTGGTAACATGTCATGACCCTAGAAAGGTTGGAAGATGCGTCGTAGATAGCCTCTCTCCATCAAGGCGACCCAAGGCTCCTCGTTGGTGCTTCGTCACCCGCCAACCTAGGACTTAGATCGGGATATGCCGAGCGTTCTCTATGCTACCAGGCTTCTTCGCGGTGAAGATGGTCGGGGCCATAGAAGTTACCAAATTCCGGACACTAGGTCGGGTGTTAGTCTACTACGCATTTAGGTCGTTTGGGGCCCAAAAAAAAAAACAGAATTTCAATATGAATAAATTCAAACTAATGGTAAAGGAGAAGGCGCATTGTTATTTGGGCCACTTCCCTCAAGTGATAGGGTGAATCTGTGGGCAAGCAGAGCAGCAGTTGACTTGTGATAAGTCTTGGTCTGTTTTACAGTGTCCCGTGGGACCGCTTCGATAGGTCGGGAGCGACCACCCATATCCTTCCCCTTTCCAGCTTAGTTCTGATGGGGGGAGGGGCAACGGAAGACCTTTAATGGGTCGTAGTGGTTTTATAAGCACCCAGTCAGAATGTTGCTACCGATCTGGGAGGGACAGCCCTGGCTCACATACTGATTCCTTGGTGGGCTGCCACTTTGCTTCTCAATAGTGGTCGAGCAGTTCTGTCTGCCAGCACGACGCCAGTTCGGCTTCTTATTCCAGTTGGCTGGCAGTTGAGTGGAGGTACCTTGTCCCTTGGGTTTACTCTCGGAGCACTGTGGTTCTCAGCCACCACCAGAACAGAATGGGACAGGGTCGAGCGGACTACTCTTTTAACCCCCAAGTGCCATGGAAAGTTAAAGGCCCGTCTACAATTGGAAGTTCCCATGAACGTGGACGGGTCCGAAACTCTGCGTCACTTTACGTTACATTGATGCAGTCCGAATATGGTCTACAAATGCATTGACCGAAGTGAGTTTTCAGAATCTCACACTAGGTCGCAGTAAATCCGGCACATTATTTATTGTTGCGTAGTGATTTTAAAATTTGCTGAATTATTGATTATTTAATGGTTACGAGATGGGTGATTTGAATATTTATTTAAAATATACGCCTTATCTGTTTTATTTTAAATAAGTTTGCCAACTGACATACAAATTTCCTTTTTGAAACTTTCCGTTTTAAAAGTTTTAGCCTTCCTTCATTTAAATAGTTCAGACCAAACAAAGACATAAATAATTATTTATTTGCATTTCATCACCTTTGTTTCTAGAAAGCCCACCTTTCACATCCATTGTTTACATTTAAAATGTAAACATTCCACGAATGCGCGTGAAAGTATTGGATGTTTTCTTCTCTTTATATCAACTTAGTACACAACTTGGGAGAAAAGTTCAGTTTCTTTAACTTGGGACACAGCTTGACTTCGGACATGGAGCTTGGGACAACACTATGACGTCAGAGGGTCACATGCACCAATCAGCGTACCCTTGTCCTAAACACAGGTTGGGATAGCTCAATTGTAGACAGGCCTTAAGTAGGACGACGGGTGATTGGTTGGCACCACGAGAGGTTCTCTTCTGTGACCGGTCATTAGGTCGGTCGTCGGTCTCTTGGGGGCAGTGGTTGGCTCCAAGGCGGAACAGACCCAGAGGGTTCCGCGGGGTTTCCCGTCCGCCTGGGAAGGGTCGATGCAGTGAGCGGCAACACTGCTCCAGTTCTGACAGTTAGGNGGGGGGGGGGCAAAAACCCCAAGGATGATGCACCACAGCTGAACCATAGTGTGTTTGCAGGGTGGGCGAAGACGCACGGGAGTGTCACATATTTCAGGTTCGGGTGTAGCCAATAGTCGTGGTAGCCTGAATTTACCCGCGGTGATCGCGTTTATCTTGATCCCCCTTCCGATCGGGAAACCGTCTCTTAAATAATAGCCTAGAGGCTGGTGATTGGGTGATCTTAAAGGAGCATATTAGTCATTTCGAAACTTTCACCTGTCACCATTCCGTCACAGAAGAATGGCCCCACAAGTGCTCTGGCAGACATACTGCACCACAAGGTTAACCCAGGAAGATAGTTTGCTCTACCACAATGTGGAGATTTTCATCGGCCCAACACACACACTTGAGCATTTGACAGGTTCATTAAATTTAATGATTGCCTCATCGGAACAATTATGTCAGTAAAATTTTCATTGTCGTTGCACATGTTCACAACCCACTCACAAAATTTGACACACTTAGATGGGCCGTCTTAGTTCATAGTGCGAAGAAATGTGGGAATGTAATACAACCAATTTACTTGTTTAAAATGAGATTTATACTTTATTTACTGACACCTGACTCACTCGTAACTTGCCATACAGACTTTGACTTCCTGGTGGAATGTGTGAATATGTATAACACAGACCGTGCACTTACTTCGTCCATTGTCGTTCTCTTTCTGCCGCACCGTCCTTTATTCACATTACACACAATTCCACGCCACTCAAACTTGTTATGTAATCGTGTCATTGTTACATGTAACTGTCGCGAAGTATCAAATTCTACCCTCTATCGTCCCTGCATCACAGTCATCTTGTTACATTTTCGATAACACTTTAAAATCCAGTTACGTTGCTTAAAAGAAAACATTGCCATTTTCACCATTTCCTCTACAATTGTAGTGCTGCCGCTGGTGACTGCAAACGGAACTGACAACAGAATGGCTATTCTAGCTTGCACACACCAAACTTTGTCCTCATAGTGTCAAATACACAGAGTTTAAACATATTTTCTTTAATATATTCTTTGTTATTCACATCCAAAAATGTTAAAATTAATTTTGTATACCAGGATATAAGAGGGCTGCTTGTTTTGAGAACTCAACTTACAGCATACATGTGAACGTAGCTGTTAGGTTTAGCAAATTGACCAAATACACTCGAATTGCGTTGGAGCGGGAGTTCACCGTAAACGTTATGCACAAGCACTGACAGCTAAGAACCGTATTTTAGTTTTGGTATAAGTAAATACAATGTTTATTAGAAGTATGTTCGTTTTCGTGTTGTCGGCTAGCTGTCACAACCACCAAACTGGATTTTATTCTTCATTCAGGCCGATAGCTTTCACCTCAGCTCATGGAATCCAGCCTACTCCGGCTAAGGAAGTTTATATAAGTGGAANTCATTCAGGCCGATAGCTTTCACCTCAGCTCATGGAATCCAGCCTACTCCGGCTAAGGAAGTTTATATAAGTGGAAGGAGCAAAGGGTACAGTATCGAAGATAATCATTAGTTTGGAATTTAAGAATGGTCAATGGTCAAGACAGATATCGTTTCTCCTGAACAAGAGCGAAAGGTGAGAAACCAATAACTGAAGGTGATAAGGGCGCTTACCCTGACAAACAATANAACTGAAGGTGATAAGGGCGCTTACCCTGACAAACAATACATCCATACGCCGTCGGAATTCTGGATATATGAGGGAAGATCCAGAAGAATCAATGTGCTGGAATTGTTTATGGTGAAACATAATCGTTGTAGTGAAGTATATAACAAATCCGACCCCATACAAACCGAAACAAACCTGTGATTTTTTGGCGAGTGGCTGAGGTGATGCGAAAACTGCCACAAAATTTACACTAGTATGTATTCGCCGCGGAATGGCTGATTTAAATCTCGCATGGGGTCTGTTACTTCCATGAAACATACTATAACGGGCTCGCACACGCATTTTAACCTACTTTCCGAAGGAAAGAAAGCCTGATGAGATTACTTTCCGTGTGGTTGTGTGTACGTGTGTGTATGCGTGTCTGTGGGTGGGTGTGTTCCCCCCTTTCAATTTTTGAACGCGTCAACCAAATTTCACCACACTCAGGTCAGGTACTTATTTTCAAAATTGCGGCACTTTAATATTTATGGTGATATGTCGTATCTCGAGGACCATCCAAGCGATTTAAACTAAATTTTTTAATGAATACCGGTGTAAGTCCGCTATTTTGGAAGATGGCACCAACTAAAAAAATAAGGATTTAACATTACATCTCGAAAACTATCAAAGCAATTCTCGCCTAATTTGGTATATAAGTAATACTATGACAGGTCAGGTAAATGTATGTAATTGAACTTAATTAGGTACTTATATTCAAAATGGTATCTATACAAACATTTTAATATTATTTAGTATATTTACTACGCCATTTAACCAATTTCGACCAAATTTTGTATGCTGAAAGTATCTATTATAAAAAATTATTTATGCTGAAACATAGCCATTTTTGTGAGCCATCTTGTCAGTTAGCACCACATAAATAATTAAGGGTTTTATGTTATATATCAGTAAACAATGAACAGATTCCTACCAAATTTGGCAAACAAGTATAACTGCTGCAGTTGATGTAAGCTGGTGTGTTTTTTAAGTATGTCAGATGGTTATTTTAAAAATGGCGGCTATTTAACTATCTTAGCTTAGAATGCTATATCGTCTAAACCATGTACTCAATTCCAACTTAACTTGTATGCTGGCAGTAGATATTACAACTATAAACTGTATCTACATGGAGCATATTTTTGTCCACTTGTTTGTAAGATAGCACCACACAAATAAATAGTTTTTCTGTCACATCGTGAGAAACAATTGACAGATTACTATCAAATTTAGCTAAAAGGTAGTACTAGGGCAGATGATATAAAATGTTATGTTCAAGTATGTCATATTTTCAAAATGACAGCCTCATAGGCATGTTATTTTAGTATACATTATCGTCTAAACCATGTAATTAATTGCAACATTATTTTGTATGCTGGCAGTGTATATTACAACTACCAAATGCATCTATACGGAGCATATTTTTTCCGCCATTTTGTAAGACATGCCAAATGAAAAAATTTGGTTTTTGTGTAATATCTAGGGAATTAATTGACAGATTACTACCAATTTTTGGCAAACAACTTGCACTGCAGCAAATGGTGTAAACTGTTATGTTTTAAGTAGGTCAGGCTGTTATTTTCAGAATGGTCGCTATATAAATATTCAGAATATTTTATTAACGGAAAAATTCCAACTTAACTTTGCATGCAGGCAGTATCAATTACAACCATCAAATTTGTCTATACAGAGCCTCATTTCTCTGCCATTTTGTAAGTTGGTCCTACAATAAAATTAAGTGTATATGTCATATATCAGAAAAAAATCAACCCATTCTTACCAAATTCGGCGAAGGAGTTGTATTGTGATAGGTCATACAAATATATGGATTTTTAAGTGTGTCAGACACTCATTTTCAGAATGGCGTCTATAAAATAATTTTAGCTAAGTGTGCTATATCTACGAACTTATGTAATCGACTTAAGCTTTACTTTGTATACTGGCAGTATACAACCATCTAATGTGTTAATTGAATTGAATTGGAAAGGGCTTATTTACGTCCACCGGTATTATGCCTGAAGGCTTATCAGGGAACGGCTTATAAACTAACTTATAACCTAACTTAAACCAACGTCCATGCCATACCCGGGATTTGAACCCACCCCAGACCGGCGGCGCACCAACCGACTGCGCAAGATGAGGTTAGCTCGAATGTGTTAGTACACAACTTTTTTGTCCTCCATTTATGAAGGTCGTCACATGAAAAAATGAAGGTTTTAATGTCATATCTCGGGGAAAAATCAGCCGATTTTCACCAAATTCTTCACACAAGTAGCGCTATGGTTGGCCATGAAAATAAACGAGTTTTAAGTAGATCAGCCGCTTATTTTCAAAATGACGGCCCTGTAAATATTTTAGGTTAGTAAACCCTATCATTCGAAACATTACACTGATTAAAGGCGAAGTTGATTCTCGAATCCGACCTCCATAATGCATTTGATTGCACACTAGCTTATGGTGCGAGGTTTTCTGGGTTCCTATCCCAGACAAGGTACGCGTGTATTTTTAATTGTCTGATTACTCTTGCATATGCTTTTGGTTTCATCTCATACGTTATTACTTTCAACGAGACAGCTTATACATACCAACCGAGCTTTTAAGAAATTACTGTAAAATTAATTACACCCATGTTAAGGGAAGTAGGCTCATTAGTTATACCAGTAACTTCTTGTTATGAATATGGAAAACAGATTCTTATATCTCATATGAATAATGCGATTTTCCATTGAGGAAAAATTAAAACATCTGATGTTTAGGAGTATACACGAAGTGGAAATTGTTTATTAAATATTTTTATATTAACTGTGTTATAAAAATTAAAGGCTATTCGCGGTAAAGTGAGCACTTTTGAAAGCCCCCTCATTTGGAGTAATAGTCAATAAATATTTTTAATTTTTGCCTTATACTTTAAATTTTGAGTACGGTAGAATGCACACACTGTGGTTATTATTTACATGGCAATATTTACTTTTATTTTTATTTATTTTAATATTTAATTGTCTCAAAAATATAACTAGGCCCTTAAAAGTGCTCACTTTACCGTGAACAGCCTATAATAGGAATGATCGCTTGTTATTCAAAATCAAAACTTTTGGAGCGATACGTAACCTTCGAAATTTGCTCATTGCGGTATTTTAATTTAGTGGAAACAGTCTGAGGACATAACACCAATTTTTGACACACAAAATTATCGGGTGCCACGCAAATAATTAAAAAACCAAATTTTCACGCATTCAGATTTAGGTGTTAACTCGTGGAGCTTATACAGACATAATTTTATACACATATAATATTCTTCACCGTACATAATTAACAAGAATCTATTATTACATTTTGTAAAAACATATATTTTAATTTATTGTAAAAGAAAATCTGCAAGAGATGAAGGGAGACTAAAATTACTGCAGGAAATTATATAACCGCTTCAATGGAAAATGGAAGTTCACCTCATGTTTTTACAGCACTTACAAGTAAAGAGTTGCCAACCGTGCAAGGACATCTTATGACTATTGTATTTTTCTCACATCAAGTCTAAAATATCGGGGTAGAGCTAAAGGTGCCATAAATCACGAGCACCAGATGCCTCATCTCTTCTAAGCAGAAGCAATGTGCTGGCAATAAATTTTTTTTTCGCTGGTAATACGTTAGTGTTCATATTATCATTCGAACCCTTCGTCAATGAATATATAGGCTTTACCACGCTCATATACTACTAAATATATTATTTACTAGTAATTTCATAACCAAAAGTTTTTCACGAAAACCCCGGTTTTCTCCATTTTCACTACCGAATAAAATGCACTTAAAAAACAATCGAGTTAATTATCTTGTGTAGCATCGTGTGGATTTCTCTAGATGACTTTCTGACACAGGGATTACTCAAACAATTATGACACACATATACGTATAAACATATACCACGTGTTTCTAAAACACGAGGGCAAACTTCGGCATGCAACTCCTTACGAAAATATAACAAGTAAAGGTATCTACATCCAATCCCCTAAAGTAATTATTAAGGGAGCTATGCGACCACAAAATTTGAGTTTTAAAATCCGTTAATTTAAAAATATCAGAAACTACTTGGTAATAAGCAACTCATCGGTGAATTGTGTTTTGTATAAAGGGCATGTTACACCTATAATAACGCGGTCGGTAATATAATGGTGGTTGACAGCCTACGTTAACATCAGACTTTGTAACAGTACGTTATAAACAATTTTTGAAGACAACCTGTGAATCAGCACGTCTAAATTAACAAAAGCGGTTGCCTTGTCAGAACACTCTCAGATGAACAGTTTGTGAGACAATTCAAGTTGAACATTCAAAACCTACTAAGTAGGCAAACCACATACAGACTAAAGCAATTCAAATGAGAATTTTTCAGGGTTGCAGAGCTCTCTTAATAATAACTTGACGAGAAAAGTGGTACTTACATAATAATCTTATATTTTCATCTGGAATACGCTACCAACACTTGTCCCCATGTTTTAAAAACACATTGTATATTTATCCATATACATTAACGTACATAGAATTGAAACTTTGTAAGGAATGTGAAAGGAACAGTATCAAGGTTTTCCAATAACCCAGTTTTCCATTAACACATGTTTTTTCCACCTTTTATTCCATCTATGGAGGTTTTGGGATTTAACTAAAATACGACTATACGTACTTTACAAATGAGATTGTTGACTTCTGTAATATTGCGTAAATATGTACTGTACACGTAAATTGTTGGTTATTATTTACCCCAAGTGGGGTAAGTCATAATTTCCTCAATCTGTTGCATAGAGGTATTTCTTAAGGAATGCCACGAACCTTCCATACACAGGAGCAATGTCGTTAGCTCGTTCCATGAGTAGACATACAAGAGAAAGTGACGTGGGAAAATATTCCTTATATATGNGAGTAGACATACAAGAGAAAGTGACGTAGGAAAATATTCCTTATATAGGGATAAAAATTATCCAGGTATAGAGGTTTTAAGAAGATTTTCCCTGAAAAAATGAAGGGGTCGAAAATTATTTCCATACATAGAGATTTTACATATGTAGAGGTTCCATATAAACATTTATACACATAAAATAAACATATAAATAAATACGCATATATTGCAAATCCCTACATCGTTTCCGGCTTGAACAGGTGGGCACCCTTAACCGGAAACTCGTCCTGCGGCCGGCCAGAACGGCCTGACAAATGCGCGGGCGAGGTCGTGGCGTCGCTTACACGCCGCCCTCCCTTGATTCATCCGCGTCAGTAGAATTAACGGCCTAATTAATTTGCGGAGTGGGCCCAGCCCTCCAGACCGGGGCATGGTCTCAATCCCATTAGGAGTGTGAGTGGAAGGAGGGGGTGACGGAGAGGGTGAGACATACCCTTCAGCTACCCCCGCGCTTACAAGCCACCATCGAAACACACACACACACACACACACTCACCTACGACGACGTCCTGAGACGCGCGCCTTGACGCTGGAGATTGGACGTGTCGGTGTGAGGAAACCTTCGACCCAGGAATTCGCGGCGACGAGAGGGACACGCGGTGTAGAACTACCCTGTGCGCTTCCCCATCGTGCTTCGTTAATTGATCATTAGTCGTCACACGCGGTCGGCACGCCAACAGGACGAAGAAAAGGGAAATGAAGGTGCGACGTCGCATTGAATTTTCTCGGACTCAGAAAACGCACGTCATAGGTCAACCCATACGATTACTGCAGGCTGTTTTGGTCAACTGTATCATATATCGGGTTCATTCCAAAATTAACGGCATATGCCAGGACATTACTAACGTTACTTTAGAAATGTTGGTTCAGCTGTTTGATTGACACACCAAACGATGTAATACAGTTTTCCTTTATGTGCAATTTTTTGTTATAGTCTATATTTCAAGTGTTAAATAGTAATTACGATATGAACGTCAACAGAATACTGCTATTTTTATTTTGGCGACAGTCTCCTATACAAAGAAAAATTTTTGTGTGTAAATAATTTAGAAGAAGAACTAACAAATTTATTTTATGGCAGGGTTCTTAGAACAAAGCGTTCTTAGACACCGTCCTTCCGCCTGACAATGGCTGCGATGTGACATGGCAAAGACACCAAAAGACACCGGAAGTGGTCGGGAGCCATATTGATCCATGACCATTACACAGCCTATCACAATATATGAATATCGGTCGGAGCAGAATCTACGGTGCGCACATTCCTCTTGACAGTATCCCAGATGTGTTAGATAGGCCTGAGGCCAGAAATTGGTTCACATAATCTACCAGCTGGTCCCTGTATAGTTTGTCGATGAGGGACGATGGCATGTGCACCGGGGGACCCATTTCATCCCACGTACGCAGTCCCCATACGAGGATTCCGCCACCACTGGCCTGAAGTGTATCTTGCTGACACGAGGAGTCCTTCGCTTTATGTGCTTGGTGACGTACCCATACTCTGCCATTAGCGTGTACCAACGTGTACCACGACTCGTCCACTCAGGCGACCTTTTTCGATGCGCCCGTATCCATTTTCGGTGTTCCCACGCCTACGTTTATCGTGCGATTAGCAGAGGTACTCTATTGGAGAAGTAGCTTATGTGCCCCAAAGCGAGGAGAATGTTATAGGTGGTATGGCTGCTCATAGGTCGTTGTGGCCCAACATTTAAATTGCGAGGGGTCTGCTGCATTGTTGCCTGTATATCAGCTGTTACTAACCAATCTAGCAGACGGCAAACCCTGTCATCGATACGTTGTACGCTACGACAGCTGTCCCTGGTGGAAGTGGTTTTACCTAATCCATGAACTCACGGCACACTCTTGACACGGTTGCTCATAGAAATCCCATTGTCTGCACGACTTCGGAGATGAAGTGCCACATTCGTATGGTCCCAACGATCTGGTCACGATTAAATGCACTGAGATCTAGTTTCTTCTCCATTCTCTGCTCTAATGTTACTCACATACGTCCAATATAAAGTCTTAGGACAGCCCAGTCATGCGTGGATAGGCATTATTCCATTCGACGGGGCGACCGTAGCGCCATTTCGCCAACATGGCCGGTGTCTCTAATTCAACTGTTCATGAGTGTGCAGCACTCACGGGCCTGTAGAGTGAAGCAGCGTAATGCTTCTATCACAATATTGTGAGCACTGGCGTTTTCTTGTACGAGAGGCTCACAGCCAAGTTGTAAAAGTAATTTTACCCCAGGGATTCAATCTGCTGAAGGTCAGGAGCGCACAAGTCCCGACAGGCGTATTTGGCACACTCGGTGGCGCGCCTTTGTAAATCGCCTCGCACATATTGCATTACAAGTTTGCCCTTAGTCACACCCTTTTGATCGCTTGAGCGAGACGGGAAAGGGGAAGCTATGCAGAGCAGTAAGCATGTAACAATATTTTATTAGGGGACCCTGGTAGTATAGTAGACAGACTACTTGCCTCCCACCAAGGAGAATCGGGTTCGATTTTGAATGAAGTCGCCCGGATTTTCGCATGTGGATACGTGGCGGAAGTTGCTGTTGGCCAGCGGGTTTTCTTGGAGTGCTCCCATTCTCAACTCCCTTGAATTTCGTCACTGCTCCATCGTCCCAACACTTCATCTTCTACGGCACCCGAGATCTCGATGTTAAGCGCCTACCAATACCTGTATTAATTCTAAATCTAGAACTTATCCAATACCTGAACATAAATCGCAGAGACAGATTATCAAGTAGATATAGATAAATCAAGTAAAAAATTCACTCATCAATAATGTTAAATTGTTTACTTTTGTGGAAAAACACCAAATGCTCTCGTAGTACGCAACAACCCAGTGAGTCGAACATTTTCTGTTCTCTGTATCCTGCATGTATCGTCCCTTATTTTTGAGTACAGAAGGGTAAGTCATAAGACTCATTTCGTTATAAGAATCGCTCCTTAGGGTTAGCATTATGCCTTCTAGAATGCGGGTCATGAAGTAGCGGGAATTTCGGGACAAAACTAAAAACCTATCTTAGTTGGTTTAAATGCAAATACTCCATTTGAGAATTAAGGTAGCTTTCGCATGAAAACGAACAGCCCAGACGTTGTAGCTAGCGCAATCCCGTATGCTGGAAAATACCGCAGGATCTGGTTACGATGCGAAGAATTACTGTAGCTTGTGACTGTATACCTTACTTTTAAAGCCCCTGGCACAATTGGCTGTTGGAGTTGTTGTCGGTGTTGGTGGTTGTCGTNGTGACTGTATACCTTACTTTTAAAGCCCCTGGCACAATTGGCTGTTGGAGTTGTTGTCGGTGTTGGTGGTTGTCGTTTGAGTTTGATGTGTAACGTATTCCATGGCACAATAGACGGTTGGCGCGTTGGTGTAAATTGTTTCGCGATCAAGCCACCAGGTGGCAGTAAATCTGTAAAAATGTCGCACTATTTTCATTTGGTGAGATTTTGATTGTCTGAAATCAACAGTATTGATGTAAGAGATAATTGAAAATGTTGTGTGACAGAAAGATACTGCATTGTCCCAAAATGAAAATAAATAAAATATTGTAACTAAACAAAATATACATTCCAAATATTTTTATACATTGGGTTTTTAATATTGAAAACTGCTGGTCGCTGACGGATGTCAATTCTTTTATTTGCACATTTACCCTTCTCCATTTCAACCTTTTCACGTATTTTTGCCGTCACATGTCAAACTATAAAACACTTTCTGATTGGTCGGTTGGTGGTAAACTACTAAGCACTCTCTGATTGGTCGGTTGGTGGTAAAGAGTTCAATATATTCAACTTTCTACATGACCAACCGCCAACATAAACACCAACCACCAACCGCCTATTGTGCCATATCACATATACTGCCCTGTACTTCAACTGCTACCAAAACCAACCACCAACAACNCCACCAACCGCCTATTGTGCCATATCACATATACTGCCCTGTACTTCAACTGCTACCAAAACCAACCACCAACAACAATCACCAACACCAACGTCTATTGTGCCAGGGACTGAAAGCTGACACCGTAGGAATGGTTTGTTCCTCCAATTGCGAGGTAGGTTGCAGTTATCGTTAATATTTCTCTTAAAGTTTATTTTCGAACAAAAAGTAATTTAAGCTGGTTTGCTAAATGCANCCACCAACCGCCTATTGTGCCATATCACATATACTGCCCTGTACTTCAACTGCTACCAAAACCAACCACCAACAAAAATCACCAACACCAACGTCTATTGTGCCAGGGACTGAAAGCTGACACTGTAGCAATGGTTTGTTCCTCCAATTGCGAGGAAAGTTGCAGTTATCGTTAATATTTCTCTTAAAGTTTATTTTCGAACAAAAAGTAATTTAAGCTGGTTTGCTAAATGCATTTCTATGTACTCAGATGGCTTAAATGCCACTACAGGAAATTGTGGTTGTGAATGAAGTGTAAATTTTATTTGTCACTGTAACCAAACATATATGATAATGCGATAAGTACCGAAATAGCATTCGGGAGTTTGCAGATTTTGACTGTGGCTGAATGGACTGGAATAAGCTTCTCTCGCGTAGTTTTTCCAACCCCATTGCATATGAATTACAGCGCAGTTCCTCAAAATGTACACTTACAATTCTCCATAAATTTTAATGCTTGCCTGTATAATTGATACAAAGCTATAAGCAATCACTTAAAAAAATTATATGATATAAATTAAACAAAACGAAGTTAACATGTGCTCATTTAAAGTCACAAAATCATGAAATTATATAGCGTTTTCCGAAATTTCTTAAACTGTGAATGTCTGAATAACTAAAGAGTTTAAATTCTCTGATATTTATGTAATTTCTGATTGCGATAAAGTTCAAAATGAAGTGTTAACTCAATCTTATTTAAGAAAATACACGTTTCCATGTATGCATTATGTCGTGATGGCATGGTATTAAAACGTGAAATGAAGCTAAATATTTAATGCAGTTTTTTACATCTCTCTCCTAGACTCTGGTTTTTGTTAAGGCCCTGGGTCTCTTTTAATCCGTGCAAGCTGTTCGCCATATCTTATATTCCATGCCAAGAAGAGCGAAACTTTGCAACCCGCCTCGCTTTTATCATTTTTATTTGCAGTTGTACTGGCTTCTTCACTCTTAGTTTTGCGCTGCCCACTGGCGTGCCCCTGCAGCTAGGGAAAAAAAATCTTGTCTTCTCGCGGAAGAAAGGAGAAAATAAAACAGGGAGAAGCTCGCCTCAGTATGCATCCTGACACCATTGTTTGCGAAGAATCGCTTGTGCCTTGGAGGACGGAGTGAAGAAAATACCGTTTCTTTAAGCTGGCCATTTCCCAACGATGCGTTTTGTTTCGCAGTCCTAACACATCGGCAACTCAGAACTTTAAAAAAAGCACACAGCCGTAAGGTTGTCTTTGTATGACGAAGTCTTGACATGTTTGAGATGAAAGAATGCTGGCGCTGGGCACAGCAGGCCGTCCTGCCAGTTTTTGGCCGGCATGGATAACGTATGAGGATGGGGTGTGATAAGGTGGGGGAGGAACAGCGGGTGAAAAAATGATCAGGAGTACACCGAGGAAAACCTATCCTTACGACTGTGTTCGTCACATTATTCACAGAACTGAAATGTCATGTGGAATCTGCAGGGTTACGATATATTGTTCAACTTGAATATATTACTTAATATTAATATTTACTCGCGTAAAAAAACTGCATATTTTCGGCACAACGGCATGCCAAAATCAAAATTCTGTTGTTTAGGGGGTGCACAAATAATAAAAATTAATTCACTTATTGAAATGAGGTAATGACGATTGAAATAAAGTAACTTGGGTTACTCGAACAAATATTTAAAATAGTGATATGAAATGTTTTCGAAATTAAAAAATAAATGTCAAAAACAAGGATTTTTTTTTTGTTTTTAATTTACGACAATTTAAAAAAATTCTGTAAAATAAATTTTGTTAAACATACCTTAAAATTAACAATGCAAGGTCTTTCAGCCACCCTTGTTAAATTTTCTGTAACATTTTCATTTATTTTATTTTTAAGTCCCAAATAATAACATTGTGAATTTGACATGGAATAACTGAAAAACAACGTGATATAAATTTTGTTATGCGAGGAAATATTGCTTACAAGTAATGCCTACAAGTAAATCGGTATTTCATAATAAGATGAAATAATATTTTATGACCAGCACTTTCAACTACATAATATACCTACTGTTTACTGCTATAAATGTTGAAAATAAATAGCATCATTTTTTTATAACATTTAACATTCGTACTTATTCTATTCTGCTAATAGCGCTTGTAGAAACATTCTAAGCTAATCTAATTTCTTATTCTTATTGGCCAATGCCATTTCATTACATAGTAACATTTTAAGGTCGATTATTGGAGGTTATGTCTTAGAGAAACAACGCCCTCGTGCTCCGTTATGTGAGCACTAGAACGACTAACATCCATAGAGTAGTAATTATTTTAAGAACATCCGTTTAGAGGGTACTTCCTTCCAATTCGGACTTATCGCTAATACGAGTCATTTCTAGCAACGCTATTATCACACAAACGTTTATCGTCTGAATAATGACCATTCGTAGCAGCCAATGTCTGTTCCATTTGTATGTTAACGCCAANTCACACAAACGTTTATCGTCTGAATAATGACCATTCGTAGCAGCCAATGTCTGTTCCATTTGTATGTTAACGCCAAACTTGTTTCTCCTTTTCACATACTAGAACAATTCACACTTCAGTCTCCGAAGGAAAGATAACGTTCACAGAAGTGCTTCCTCCTGCTCAAAGCTCACTTCGTTCTTGTGCTGCTGCATAGGAATCTCATNTGTTGTTTAGGGGGTGCACAAATAATAAAAATTAATTCACTTATTGAAATGAGGTAATGACGATTGAAATAAAGTAGCTTGGGTTACTCGAACAAATATTTAAAATAGTGATATGAAATGTTTTCGAAATAAAAAAATAAATGTCAAAAACAAGGATTTTTTTTTTGTTTTTAATTTACGACAATTTAAAAAAATTCTGTAAAATAAATTTTGTTAAACATACCTTAAAATTAACAATGCAAGGTCTTTCAGCCACCCTTGTTAAATTTTCTGTAAACATTTTCATTTATTTTATTTTTAAGTCCCAAATAATAACATTGTGAATTTGACATGGAATAACTGAAAAACAACGTGATATAAATTTTGTTATGCAAGGAAATATTGCTTAAAAGTAATGCCTACAAGTAAATCGGTATTTCATAATAAGATGAAATAATATTTTATGACCAGCACTTTCAATTACATAATATACCTACTGTTTACTGCTATAAATGTTGAAAATAAATAGCAACATTTTTTTATAACATTTAACATTCGTACTTATTCTATTCTGCTAATAGCGCTTGTAGAAACATTCTAAGCTAATCTAATTTCTTATTCTTATTGGCCAATGCCATTTCATGACATAGTAACATTTTAAGGTTGATTATTGGAGGTTATGTCTTAGAGAAACAACGCCCTCGTGCTCCGTTATGTGAGCACTAGAACGACTAACATCCATAGAGTAGTAATTATTTTAAGAACATCCGTTTAGAGGGTACTTCCTTCCAATTCGGACTTGTCGCTAATACGAGTCATTTCTAGCAACGCTATTCTCACACAAACGTTTATCGTCTGAATAATGACCATTCGTAGCAGCCAATGTCTGTTCCATTTGTATGTTAACGCCAAACTTGTTTCTCCTTTTCACATACTAGAACAATTCACACTTCAGTCTCCGAAGGAAAGATAACGTTCACAGAAGTGCTTCCTCCTGCTCAAAGCTCACTTCGTTCTTGTGCTGCTGCATAGGAATCTCATAACGAACTTGCGGATTTTAAATGAGCCCACTAGTATGCACGCCGCTTCAATTGCGACATTAAACAGTTAGTTGACAGCGGGAAAAGCCGAGGAGGGGAAAATTTTCGCCGGTACCCTCAGGGGGTAGTTCCTAATCCTTTGGCAGGAATTTAATTTCGCNAAGATAACGTTCACAGAAGTGCTTCCTCCTGCTCAAAGCTCACTTCGTTCTTGTGCTGCTGCATAGGAATCTCATTACGAACTTGCGGATTTTAAATGAGCCCACTAGTATGCACGCCGCTTCAATTGCGACATTAAACAGTTAGTTGACAGCGGGAGAAGCCGAGGAGGGGAAAATTTTCGCCGGTACCCTCAGGGGGTAGTTCCTAATCCTTTGGCAGGAATTTAATTTCGCCGGGAGCAGACGGTCAAGGATGTACCTGGGTGGCTGGGTGGAAGGTAGGGAGAGGGGCCAGCTTAGTTGGTCCCCGGCTTGGCTAATCACGGCGTGCATAACTACGACCTCGCTCCATCTGGGGGGGGGGGATGTCCTTTGTAGTTGGGTCGGCGAGAGCCAGTGCTTGGCGGCGCCGGAGGGTTGCGCCTCAAAGGGAGGGTGGTGCAACCGTGAGACGCTCTTTAACGGCGTGACGACGCCCGCCCCTGCTGACATTCCCCTTACCTATGCTCACGTGTCTCCGCCATGTCTCACAAGACTTAAGATGCTGTATCGCCCCTTACACAGAAATGGTTCGTTTTAGTGTCAGAGCAGAAGAATCAGGGTCATTACTGAAAATGTTTCTTTACAGAAGCACTACATTGCATGTCTCTGTGCAAATTTTTCTAACTGATTGTTAATAGGTGTACCTTGGTTTTCATTAAAATGTGAAAATAAATTAATTGTATTAAATTAATTGGTGCATTAAAATGCGTTTGTAGTTCATGTTTATTGTATGTAATGATGGGCAAAGTAATTAACTAAGATTCCGTTGTCGCATTTTCAATAAAGCCTCCTAAATTTTAATCCGGAATAAAAAAAATAAAAAATTCAATATAGCGGATGACACGTGCACTTATGAGTACGCAGTCCCGAGATTTTTTTTCTCGCATTTGAGGCACAGCGATACGGACTACAATAACAAGAGAGACCGGCGCCCCTTCGCCCCTACGCGCAAGGAGCTGAACCTGCGTGCAGTGGTTACGCTTTCCTGTGCAAACGAAAATAATACCAGTGGGATTTTATTACATGCAATGAGAGCCCACAGATTAAACTACTACTGTAACGCTTTATTTTTCTCGTACTTATGATGGAAAATACGCAGGCAAGCTCTAAAAATGTGATTTTTGACCATTTTCACGATATATTTACTCTGGAAATAAATTTAATATTATGAAAACAAAACCATACGAGCCTATATAGTTGTTTTCTATTCTTTCGTAGCAAAAATTCGTATTCCCAGGACCTTTATCTACTTATATACTCGTAAACGTGCAAACAGCAAATGTACAGAGAATATGCCCGAACTACCAACTATTTATAATACAGAGGTGAAACAGCCGCATGTTCATACAGTCCATTGACGGTTACTTCCAGCTTTTCTGAAGCCTTGCTTAATTGCTACTTCCAGGTTATTTTTCCACGTCGTGCACAAACACACAAACGGGTTGATTTATGACTCACGTTACTGTTGTTCAAGCTGGCAGGCAATTCGGAAGGATGCCTACAATAAAGGAAGAATTGTCCGGTGATGCAGAAATTGCAGAAATTTCCAGTCATTCAAATTTATCAAATCCCCCTGTTTCTGAATGTTTTTATTGTGAGTCATCAGACGTAGATGTGTTTTCGTCCTCCGGGCCTTCGTCATCTCATTTGCGCAATCCTCCAATCCAACAATATTGGAGATGTTTGGTGAAGGCAGTCACTTTGAATTGCTGTGTTGCGGACTATCCAGACAGTCGTTAAGCTTGCAGCTATGCGTAATCCTTTCACCAGTCAGCAGCAGCTAACCTACGCACCTCTAGAAAAGTTTCGCACCACGGGGGTTACTGAGTTACTATGTGTTGCTCACACGCTTGCCAAGGGAAAGTATGGGGTGAAGGTACGCATTGTCTGCACAGAATACAACGCCTGTCGTTCTGCAGTCTTTTTGCAATGAGCCAACTGTTTCAGCCAACATTCTCCATGAGCAACGAAATCACAGGTGGTGTCAAACTCTTTTTGTGGTGTGCAATGGCCAATCAGACAATCCGCAACAATGTCGTCACCCGTGTGTACTTCGGCAGGTGGCACATTGTCGTCAACCCCCATACGAAGTCTTCGAAGGCTGGCGTTGACATGTTTGTTTCACGAGACAAAACCTTGGCCCATTCCTCGTTGCTAGGCCCAACTTCAACACAATTTTCCTCTGGCTCGAAATTTTATTTGCCTGCGCTGGTCCAAAGCCCAGCTTTCTGGAAGCAATTCTTGATAGTATAGACTATTCACGGCAAAGTCAGCACATTTTGAAGATTTCTCATTTGGAATAATAATCAACCAATACCTTTTATTGTAGCCTTAGACGTTAATATTCAAGTCCTATGAAATATATACACTGTGTTTATTACTTACACGCACTGTAAAAAATAAGTGTAAATAATTTACGCATACAAATTTTTGGTATTTTTACATTTTGTTCGTCTAATTTGTAAAAACAACTAGAGTACGTGTACTTTTACACTAATGGTTTTAATATTCCAGAGAGCACTGCATGTCTCTGGTGAAAAAACATAAATGTATGGCTTAATAAACTTAATGTTGGTATCAATTTGCACATTTTGAAATATGTGTAAATATACACCCACTCCCCGTATTTAAACCTTAAGTTGTATATTTTTACTGCTACATACTCGTACGAACACTAAATGTCGTGTATTTTTACTACTACATGGTCGTTATATGAACAGTATAGTTGTACTTTTTCAATATTGTAATTTTACAATGACTGCGTGTGTGTAAACTTGCATTACATTCTGGAGTATCTGTGAGCGTACATTTACACCTACAAATTTTTTGTTATTTTACACTTTTATGAGAATTTTTGTAAAACCAATACAATATTTGTGATTTTACACTAACATTCCTATGCATTCAAATATAACTATAAGTATTTGTATAAAGCATGCGATCTAGCGCTAGGGAGTAGAACTACTTCAAACTCCTTTTCTGTGCTCAAAAGGAAAACTTAACTTCTGCTGGTGGAATATGGTGGCTTCTGTATATAACTACTTATTTTATATCTAAAGTCTATTGTTACCCACATTTTGAAGGGAACTTTTTTATAACTCTGTTAAACTACCGAGTTACAAAACAGAGTAAAATAATATAACAATGGTAAAAATACAATTACAAAGTATGTGAATTAACATGTCGCAGTTGTAAAACAATATATACTGACGGTAAAATTGCTTAGTTAAACTGTGAAAAATGTAAAGAAATTGTGTATTTACAAATACAGTGAATCTGCGATTTCACTTTTTTGTAAGTGGGAAAATACACATACACAATGGTGAAATTACAATTGCGATGTCTGTGTAAATTTACTTGCCGTGGGGAGAAAATACACGAATGTTGCAGTTTACTCTCTAATACAAGTAAGAGTAATTTTACATAATTCTATGTAAAATTAGTTGTACAAGGTGTATGTTATTTTACTAATATGAAGGATAAATTTACTTGGACGTAGAGTAAAAAAACATTGACATATGTAGATGTAAAATTACACCGATGTCAGTGGAGAGACTACTGTCACATACACTTAATGTAAAATTACTCTATTTTTTTACAGTGTGGCAATATTTATATAAAAAAGTAATGGAAGGATAAAAAACTGCTGGTAGTAAAAAAAGTAACTAGGGCCTCAAAAGTGCTCACTTTACCGTGAAGTGCCTATAGAGACGTTTATTGTATACCACGGTATCCTAGTGGCACGTTCATGGACAAAAATGGCAGAAATGATGAAGAGACAAGACCCTCTCCCAGAGCATCGTACAGCCAATCAGCTAATGAGTACGCCCAGATCAAAAGAACCGCTTCATCGCTTCACCTCTTTGCACTAATATACTCTGTGGCCAGGTTAACGGAATGTTCGTCACCAACTCCTCCCGTTTATTGACCCCACGAGAGGAAATTGGGTGTTCGTGACATAACTGCTCTACATGGGAGACTCGTCTCTACGGGCACGACACCTAAGCTGGGTGTGCCGGTTCTCGACATTCCATTACGTGATGAACTCGGCTGGAGGTGATTTATCTTATGGTACTAGACTGCTTTGGGGACGTTCTAAAACAATCGCCCATTTCGGACCTTTTTCTTTTCCACTGTAAAATGCTGCTGTTCCTACACTAGTGTAACTGGTGTATGATATCTCCCTTGTATGTATGACTTTTGCATAATCTCGGAGAAGCATTTACAAGCGAGCGTCTCTGCGGGGAAAGACACCCAATCAAAAGAGATTCTCGGGAAAGGAAGTTGTTTCCATCTGATGATGTACGTCTACATTTCATTTTATTTATTATAAGGGTTTTTAATGTTTTTGAACAATACTTATTGCTGCGTGTTAGCAAGGTCGGATAAAAATAAGCAAAAGTTACTTATATTGCGGTTTTATGGAGGTGCTATTCAAACGATTAAAAAATTACAAATATAAAATATATTTCTACTATTCCCCTTCCCGAAAGTTGTTCACAACATTGTAAGGTTAAGGTACTAAAATCATTTGAGCAAATTTCTAAAACGGATTACTAATGCATAGCTTAATAGATATTAGGATTCCTGGCATAATGGGTTGGCGTGTAACCAAATACATTATATGACGACCTCCATGTCGTTGTTGGCTGCGGTGCGAGGGTTTCTGTGTTAAAACCTCAGGAAAGGCACCGACGTGTGTTTCATTTAGAGTTTTATGTTTAAGTAAAGCCTATTGACACAAATCGGTGGTGTTAATTAAGAAACTACATTACAAATATCAGTAAAATAGGACGCAACTTATCTGTATGATACATAGTATTTACAATATTATTGTATTTTAAAGGAAACTTTCTAATGTGGGTTCTTAAAGAATTATTATAAACATATGCGTTTTGCTACGTGTAAAAATATCTGTGGAAGTAGCTCAGTCCAGTATCTTTGTTGCTGCAACTAAGAGTATGGTATTTGTGATGGTAAAATAAAAACTGTGGACCATTTTTTAATATTGTAAAGTTTTTAATTTTTTGCTTCAATTTTCAAATATGCCATCATATTACAAATATTAAGGTTTGGCCTAATACTTCTAGAGCTGTACAACTTTTGTAAATATCCACATCATATAATATCTAACAATTACAAGAAAGCTTATTATCAGCAATCGCCCTTTCCTCCACTGTATTTGTCAAAAGTTGTAGTCTATGGCCTCCATGTTACGCAAACATAAATAACCCGCTATTCAAGGAATAATGCAAGGGTTAATAAACTATTTCTTGAAGCACATCTTGTATTTCTCCCCATCCTCTAATCATTTTTCCCACCGGCATCTACTTGAAACAGTCTTTTTATGTCTCCACAGTGCGGGTGAAAACGCATTTACAGCAAATACTGTTCAGTTGTTTCCGACGGGCATTGATTTTCCTCTGGTACACAAAAGCAAAGTATATCGACAGTTAAGTACAACAGTCTTCTCTTTAGAAACACACTCTCTATGGGTAAACAAGTACTTAGCGTACATTATAAAGGTAGTAGGTACTCTAGGGCAGGGGTGGCAGCAATCGAAGTAATGGCTCTCTCTACTAGCGATGACGCCCATTAAGTAATGGTATGAAATAACACTGTCGGTTAGAGAACCGATGTAATGCAATGGTGGGCGTTGTTGAAGACCCTGTGAGTTTTTCGTGTTATTCACGGTTTCCAGGAAATTCTAGAGAAATCGCATTAAAAAAAATTTACTGATATAAATAATGAGCGTACATACCTCTAAATGGGTGTAAATAATTTTCAATTAAGCCTTTATAAGCTATTTTCCAAAATGGTGAACAAAACAGGCTCCATGTAAACAGATTTAATGGTTGTAATTTACGCTGCCAGCATACTAAGTTAAATTGAAATCGGTTACATGAATTCGTAAATATAGCATACTACGCTGAAAAGTTTACACGATCACCATTTCGAAAATAAGTGACTGACGAACTTAAAACATTTAAATTCGTATTACCTACTGTAGTACTACTTGTTTTGCCAAATTTAGTAAGAATCGGTACATTGTTTCCCCAGATAATACATACAAACTTCATTTCTTTCTATGGCGCTATCTTACAAAATGACTGACAAAAGTGGCTATAATGCTTATAATAAATGCTTTCAGCATACAACATTTGGTCGAAATTGGCCGAATGTTATGGTTTCTATAACAAATAAACCTAACATATTTGTATGGTTACCATTTTGAAAATTAGTCTTTTGTCTTGTTAAATCGCGTATATTTACTTGGCCGACTATAGTATTATATGCGTGCGAAATTTGGCTAGAATTGGTTAAGTAGTTTTTGAGATATAACGTAAAAGTTTAATTTTTCGATGTAGTGCTATCTTATATAATGGCTGACGAAAACAGTATATATTTCATTTTTAAATACTTGTATAATGTACCATGTACAACATTTTTTGGTTTAAATAGGTTGAATAGTTCCCGAGGTATGACATATCACCTTAAATATTTAAATATCCGCCAATTTGAAAATTAGCATCCGGCTTATTGAAAAATATCAACGTCGGATGTTCTTTATACGTGTTATATGTATACCGAATACGGCTCATGCGTTCAAAAGTGTTTAGGGGAAACACACAAACACACACATAGACAAGAAAGTGATCTCATAAGTCTTTACTTACTTCGGAAAGTAGGCTAACACCAGTATTTAAGTACACTGATTGTATTTAGTTATCCACATAGGTTAATTTACGAAAATGAGTGCAGAATTTTTAAGTATTGTAAAAAAATTAAGTACAAGTATTTTTAGAGAAGGATAGTAGTTTTTTCGATTTCTCTTTTGGACGAAGGATGTTTTGCACCATATGATTTCTTAATCATCTAAAAGTGAAATACGCCGAACTTGTCATATAATAGTGCATTTGACCAGTTAACATTAAAAGAAAAATAAAGAAGTAAAAACAGTTTACGTTGTAAAATATAAATATTCTTCTCTCATATAGAACATACATTTTTTTTTGTCGTAAAGTTGGGTATTTTTGATAGTTTTTGACATTCAATCTACTCTTATGTCGGTTGTTGTAATGTAAAGAAACCAACTCTTGCTGCTTAATATATTTACTATTCTCTCTTCTTTAATCCTATTAATATGTCGATTCCATTTTCTCGGAGTAAAGCTATCCATAATACTCTATACAATTCTATACAACGAAGTTGTTGTCATTTGTTTTCCTCAATATTCGAGTTTCTGCGGCCTCCACACTCTAAGCCCGAATCAGTTATATCATTCAGTGAAATAACATTTACTGAAACTCAGTTGATAAGCTACTGCCGTCTGGAAAATCAAGGAAATGAACTGGAAACGAGTGACTTATGGCAGTGGAATTCTCGACGTTCAGTGGTAATCATAAATAAATCAGTGAGACTCAGCTATCACATTAATTAGATATCAGGCACTGGTTATCAGTCGCTCAATTTTCACATTTTTCACAGATTTGTCTCAATTCTCACTGTTTTAGATCTAGAATGCAGATGTTGTAGGGCATGGTTGGTTTTACTTCGTGTTTCCGCTGTATAAACAATATTTGTTTTACCACGTATTTGTTTATTATTGCTTTAGTATCGTGCCATAGATATTTGTATTATATTGGGCAACTGAGACGGTCAGCGATTGCAATGACTTTTGTTTACCTTCTCTTATTTACTTTTGTGAAAATTTGAACTTTTTTGTTGTTATTTCCCTATATTATATTTAAAATACTTGATCATTTATAATTGTCAACCAGGGTAGTTTTCAATCGTTACAAATTTGATTTTCTACACTTAAATATTCATTTTAAAGTTTGGGCAGATATTTATCAGTTCATAAATCTGCCTTTGCAGATAATTTTCATTTTCACTTGCCATAACTATGTTGAAATGTGCTGCTATGCTATTTTATTAAACTCTTGTATTCACTCAGAAGCTTGCCCGGCATCGTAATGTAAAACAGTATATAACCACACAAAACATTGAAAACTGACGTAGGATGAGACACTAGCAGATACTTCCAACTCTCCTGGTTGTAAACACGGCTCGCAACTGAAATATGCGTACTATACGCTGATCAAATGTCACTGACGAAACTTAATAATAACTTACTGATAAGAAGATCGGAGAAGGTGTGAGCTTAACCCACAAAAATATTCTGGAAAGGATTTTAAGAAAACATTGAAAGCACAATATTTCCCAAAAACAAATTTACTTTCAAGCCAACAAAACAGAAATTACAAGCAAATGGCTTTTAAATCGTTAGGATATTAACATTCAGTTGTTGTTTGATGAATAGACGTCCCCGCTAGCATTTTCTCAAATTCAATGCAAAATGAATAAATTGAATTTATAACGAAAATAAGTAGATAGTTCAAAATCAGTACAGAAAAGGAAAATAAACTTAAAAATAAGGGTTTTCCTGGTTAAAAGAAAAATTCAAATCAGTTTAAAAATCAAAAGTTCAAATAACAATTAACGCTGGCTCTGCTCAGCTTGTTGTTACACTTACCTGGCATAATTTCTATTCAGCTGTCGTCAGTGATGAATTCATTAGGTCCTCTATCGTTCTACATAATAATGAATGAACTAATATATAATGTGGAAGGGAAAAGAGGACACATGCTGAGGAAACATAATGGTAGTATTATTTGTTACAGTGTTGATTCATGTAACGTCTGGTAATTAAATGAATTTTTATTGTTGTTTGTTTGTTATGTATTAACATAATGTATCATAATTTCGTAATACTGTATGTAAATGTTGGTTTTTTGTCTATTAAGCTGTGACCGCTTGTGAAAGTGTTCTTCGTGAAAAGTCCTGGACGTACATTTATAGCCAAACGTGTAACAGGTTTATCTCAATAAAATATACATATTTTTAAAGATTCACTGTATGAACTTACGTGCTTTTTATTGTAACATCATATATATAAAGTAAACCACCCTCATCATAGGAGTGATTTGTTATATTACGAAGCAAAATCGCAAACCAGTGTAACTTAAATTATTGTTATTTTGTAACTGTGAAAAACATAACCTCAGCTTGACGAAGTTTGTTGAGTTAAATATTTTACTTTCATTGGATTTATTTTAGAAATAACAAGGTTATCTAGCGATACTTTCGCAATTCATTGTATGTCGCAACCGTTGGAAGTTGAGTTTANATTTTAGAAATAACAAGGTTATCTAGCGATACTTTCGCAATTCATTGTATGTCGCAACCGTTGGAAGTTGAGTTTAGTGTTGAGAGGTTTGGGCGGCTCTTAACAACAAGGTCTTGAGAGCCAATGAGGATGAAATGAGGTGTGAATGGAGCAGCACCGGAAGGCAATGGCAGAGGAACCGGGAGATACTCGAAAACACCCACCAACCAGCGGCATCGTCCGGAACGATTACCATTGCGAAAATCCGGGAGTGACAGGACCGGGGATTGAACCCGTTTCGCCTTGGTGGGCGGCGTGCTGTGTAACCGCTCAGCCACCGCGGCCCCTGCAACCGTTGAAATATTACGGTCTTATAATAAAATAAAGACAAGTTTGTGTGTACAAANTCAGCCACCGCGGCCCCTGCAACCGTTGAAATATTACGGTCTTATAATAAAATAAAGACAAGTTTGTGTGTACAATTCGTGTCTTTATTTACATGGGGGAAAAAAATACGTAGAGTCACATATTTGTGTATGCATACATATATATATATGTATGCATATATATATGTATGCATATATATATATATTTCATGTATAGTCTCAGCACGAACAACACCAGCAAGCTATGGCTGCATATTCTTCACGCCGAAATAAATTGAGAAATATCTGCCGAATGACTAAAGTAATTCTGAAGGCAATATATGTTAAATCTAATTGTTAGTTATTTCCAATTATCGGAGGAAGTATTTTAAAAGGAAAACGGTCGGTATATATAACGATAAAGTGAACGAATATTTGCTATCACGGCAACCTTCCACTTTCATTACTTACATAATTGGTTTCACAACGGCTAATTTTTAATAAATGAGTTAAAATTATCGAAATACGCCGTCTTGTATTATTAATTCGAGCCTGAACTTTTGCGGATAATTAACAAATAAATTTGAAATGAAGAGAAAGGTAACGATTTGCATGTAGATAACACGCACCGCACTGGACATGATGTAAGTGTCGAAATGCAGATGCACGTTTTGTGGTTACGCGCCGATAGAACTGGCGTGCTTAGACTGCAGAATGAATAACACATGGAGGAGCAGGCAGGCGTCACGTTACCTCTGACTGCTCGACACACACACTCCAACACGCAAGGCAAGCGGCAAGGCAGTGCCAGCATTGACAAATCTATTTTGTAAGGGTATGAAAAAGTTGTTTCCGTACGTAGTGTGCGTTTGGGATTAACTATTTAAACGGCCGCAGATGACGCGAGCACGGAAGTTAGAGTTAGCGCGGAAGGCGTTGAAAATGCTCTAAGCTATGTTTACACCTTTCAAAGAGATAGATACGAAATTTGAGTGACCATCTGGCGAAATACTTAAACTTAGTTTCTATACACTCGTCTGTCTTATCCCATTGGCCCACGCAACTTGTTAGTTTGCCGCAAGGGACCCTTGAGACAATAGTCAAATTAGAATTTTGGAGTGACCAATCACCTGCAGCGTGTTAAAACCAGGGAAAATGAGCAACAGCAAATGAGATCATAGCTGCTGCTCATATATGCGGTAGCAAAGTATTTTCTGTGTTAGAAAAAAAACAATAGCACGAATTTCGTAGGACTCGGTGTAATAGAGTCCAGGGACAAGTCACAATTATACAAAAGTTTGATTACACTGTACAACACTTTTTTTGTACTTTTCCAAAAAAAATAAAAATTGGGAAACTAGTTGCTAAAATATATATAGGTAACAACACTGCAAAAATATATGTGTAAAATTTGCAAGAATTATCTTGGAAAGTGTTTAGGTTATAAAACAATTACTGTAACCTACCGACGAATATCCTGTCGAATTATAATAATGAGTGTGACCATACTCAAATTTTTTTCATGTAAAATCACAAGATACTATTTGGACTTCTACAAAGTTATTTGTCTGCTTGATGATACACAGTCGTTTTTACGCTATACAATTTGTAGGTCAGCCAGGATCGCGTAGAGCACACTTTCTGAGTCCCAGTCAGGCACGTCCCTAAACGAACTACGACATGGAAAATCCCTATTGTTGTGCAGGGAATTGAACCAGAACATCAACATTAGAAGCAAGTAGACTAACCACTATGCCATATATACCTCTAAATATTGTGTTCTATTTAAATAGATAATATGTACTTTCAATAATTTAATCTCGTGTTAATATGTGGTATTTTACCATCAGAAGAGAACAGCAAGTTTTTACTGAGCTCGCTTACTAGTTTGACACTTAATTACAAGGAGTATGTTAGTCCTAAGTAAATATAAGAGGTAACTTTGTATATACGGGGAAAATTAATGCTGCCGAGAGCTGTTTATTTTTAAGGAGTGTTTTGTTTTCACTATCCTTACATCCTGTTGCTTATTTTTGTCTTTTATTCAATAGCAGCCATGTGAAACCATGCGAATGTACTCGTATTTTGCAATGAACTTTTTATGTATGTATGTCTAGAGAAACGTTGAACCTGAACATAAAATATTTAAGAGAAAAGTACATATTTGTACTATCGCAGCTTAAACCACATAAATTTACAAAACCCGGCCTGTACTTTCACAAAATTAAAGTTGCAAACCAGTTACTTGCGGGAACACATTCTTTCCGAGCCAGTTAAAATGCACTTGGCCCTGTGTCTAAGGTAAGAAGTAGCCCTCACGATAAGTGGATAACTTGAACTTCTGAGATGGTATCAGCAGTTTTCTGAATATCAGTGTTTCTGTCAGAATTTTTATATAGCAGTAGAGCTATTGCTCCTGTTAGTATGTAAATACAACAAGTTTACAAGATTTTTTTTTGTAAATTTATGAAAATTCATTTTCTTACAAAAATATGTTAGCTCAGCTTACAAAAACGTTTTACTGAACCCAAAACTCAGAAAACGTCAGCTAATTCCACTTGTGATAATAGAGCAGTGAACACCAGTAAATAAACGAAATATTTACGTTACAGTCCATTACAGAAGTACACATGTCGAAATGTATAGTTACGTGATGTATTCAGATTTGACGGACATTATTTATTGCAGCGGCGGTTATTTTCATTACATAGCGAGAAATGCTTTTAATTACATTTACGTCCTGTTCTATCAGTTCAACAATTCATTCTCGCCCGAGAGAATGCTGAAACGACCATTAAATGTTTTGATGGCACGGCAGTTTATCATAGCCCAAGTACTGAATGTTCAGATTCTTCTTGCTGGAATGTTTCACCTCGCTGAAAGAGCGAAATGAAAAGGGTGCAGGCAGTTTGCTGATTTGTAACTGAGCGACCCCTGCAGAAATCCAGGAAATTACTGTACCATTCGTTCGGGAGCGTCAGGAAATTCAAGTATAACGGAATAAAAAAAATCTTCGTTTTTATTTTAGCCTTAAACTCCATTAGCCTGACGTGGCATGCACAATTAAATCTTTCAAAGTCGTTTTTCCAAGGCAGCTTGGTTTGCGCAAAGTCAAGAAATTTACGATTCTGATAAAATGTAAAAAATTATGTCTGAATATTGATGTTTAAAACTGAGAGTTAACAACCGATAGAAAATTGACTCAGGAGCTTCCTAAAAAGAGTATTTATTTTGAAATAATTGAAATTTCAAATAAATGAAAAAAAAAACATCTGTAATTACACTACACACGGTATTCTGAGTAAGCTCATTAATTTTTATGTATCAGGAAAAATATATAAAAGAGAATATTTGGGAAACAAATCAGACAATTCAAATGTTTTCTAATTTTTGTTGTCAAGAAATACTATAGAAAACTTAAAAGAATGAATGGTGCCTTATGAAATCTTTGATCGTTTCATAAAATTTATACACAAAATTTTAATAGAAAACATACGTACATGTATTTCAGTTTTCCTGCTACTGAGATGGCCTTATTGCCTGTCGCATTATTTCCCAATGGATAATTCCATAATATTCTCTTAGAAAATACTGAGAAATTCTATGAAAATATAGCATTTCTTCTGATAGGATGCCTATGTGAATTGTCGATGTGCATTTATCTATACGAAAAACTGGCATCAGCCACGTCTAGGATTTAACAATTTGAACACCCATTTTCTGCCAAGCCTTCTGTTTCTTGTTATTGAAACACTGGCTGTTCGAAAACAGGAATTGAGTAGAGTATGAATGAAGCATTTCGAATAAATAAGGAATCAGATTTTAAATCGGTAAAACTTGAAAGCAAAGAATGAGTTGTTCCTTTGTTTTTATTTAGTAGGTATGCGTCTGCTACTTTGTACTTTTTAAANTTTAAATCGGTAAAACTTGAAAGCAAAGAATGAGTTGTTCCTTTGTTTTTATTTAGTAGGTATGCGTCTGCTACTTTGTAGTTTCTAAAATTCTAGTTACCTACGACCGACTGCCTGTTTTCAAACCAGTCTTATCGTACTGCTTTTCCGTGCATGCAAGAGATCCGTTACTTCCCTAGTGTTACATTTGCATGCACAAGTTTTACTATCCATGCAATTCTTAAAAGAAAATACGTGTTTCACATTTCTTTCTTGTACTATAANGTCTGCTACTTTGTACTTTTTAAAATTCTAGTTACCTACGACCGACTGCCTGTTTTCAAACCAGTCTTATCGTACTGCTTTTCCGTGCATGCAAGAGACCCGTTACTTCCCTAGTGTTACATTTGCATGCACAAGTTTTACTATCCATGCAATTCTTAAAAGAAAATACGTGTTTCACATTTCTTTCTTGTACTATAAAAAATTTAGTCAAGATTTCGAGTACTGGGCTGTGCAATCCAATGGGTAAATTTAAATGTAAGGAATGACCTATAAATATTCCTTTGGGCTAGAAAAAATATTAACTTTATAATGTTTTTGAAATCATTTTTATCAAGGACTTTTATGATGCAAAACACTTTACCGCCTAAACCAATCTTACGGCACATTTTGGTAATGCGTGGTAGTTTATGCCTGAGCTTGTTGTATAGAGGAATAAAACGAATTTTGTATCAACTAAAAATCACTTACAACTTCCTGAAAATTCCTAAAAGTGGAATTGAGCTGAAAATTTATGTCAGTGAACTAACGAAGATATTTATAAACAAAGCTTTGTGGCATCATAACTCCTATCGATGTTACAGCAGCTTATTCGGACGTTCTCACAGGAACTTAAATGACGTACTTTAAATATTAGGTGCCGGAATTTTTACTGGAAAGTTGCAGTCACGAACACAGAACCAATCCTATTGGTCAAAATTACGTCACCGTCGGTAACAAAGAAGGTATCGCTTATTAAGTGGTGTCGTAATTGATAGTAAACAGACAGTTATTGCGAAAAAGCAGGGAGGACAGTTTTCTATGATCATGTTTCTTACATTCAGTTCCTTGCTTATTAACAGTTATTTTGTCCTGGTCCTCGCCACTTTTCTCTTCCTCTGATTGGATACTCGTGCGTCTCTCTGAACTGTGTGTGCGACATCTGACAATTGACGAGAGTCTCTTTAATCCCATTGGGTGACTTAAAAGTGCGCGATGAATGCCGTACAACTTCATATACTCCAAATATGCCGGTTTTATATGCTTGGGAGTTTTTTGACGTTAAGTGTAAATTCTACTTCTGAAGACTATGTCCAACAGTTTCATAACTGAAACTCGATGAGTAATTTCCGTCAATATTAACACATACATTTTTTTTTTTACTAAATATGTGTATGATATCTCACGCAAACGTGAGAATTAACAAGGAGGAAATGACGTAGGAAACATTATTCTATCGGTAAATGGTAGTTAAAAACGCCATGCTCAGAAGTCGAAACTATACAATTACAATACGGGTCTACGCAAATAGAAACGACTTACTAGTTCAGTTAATAACTATCTCGTATTAAAGGCATTTTTCTCCAGGCGACTTCCTAGAACGAATAAGGAATAGAGTGTGTATGTCAGCTGCACAGTAATCATGTACCGTCTCACAGAATTGGACAGCTTTTTGCCAAGAGCACGAAAAAAACATATGTGGGTTGAATTCGAGGATTACGATATTATTGATATAAATAAACGCTTTGAAATGTTTGTACTCTGCTGAGTTTTATTTCAACTAGAATAAATTCAGTTTAATATAAATTATTTTGAAACACATAATAAATACACCGGTCTGATGGAAAACTTAGAACCAAAAATTACATATCACTGGTTCACTAAGTGATTTTAATACTGTAGTTGTGCCTGAGATAGATATGCCATTGTTGGGAACATGCGCAGAAGATAAATAAATAAATATAAATATATACATATATTGGTCTATTGTGAGCAGAATCAATANAGATAGATATGCCATTGTTGGGAACATGCGCAGAAGATAAATAAATAAATATAAATATATACATATATTGGTCTATGGTGAGCAGAATCAACATTCGTAACTGCAATCGACAGTCTGAAAATAACCCCCGTGTCATTGTCAATTTTGAAAGCCGCTTCTCTGTCGAGCTGTCGAGGTGTATTGTAAAACTGGAACAGTGAAAATCACTCCGTATCAGGGACACTGCGCTGCAGTTCAGTAGGAACGGTTTCATTGAATTCTTTGACTGCTCTTTAATTTTTGCTGCGAGTCTTACTGAGTCAGTGGTTAACATTGCTGAGTTCTGATAAGTGCCACTGCTCCGAAGAACAGATTTTCATTATAGTCCACGGACTTGCAATCAGTAGCAGTTATTGGAAAGTATAGTTTTAGTTAACGAAAACAGTGCTCAACCTTTACAGGGCAGCAGATTCTCTTAAGTAATCTGTTGATAGTTCCTATTGGAAATATCTTCTTTGAAGGAAAATTTATCTACATTTTGTATTATATGCCGTACCGTAGATTTAAGGACATTTGTATTGATGACTTATTTAATTTTACGCAATTAGTATGCTGGAGATTTTGCATTACTTATAGTTTAAATAATCCGTTTCTGATCTACAAATCCTGAATGTTGGCTCACATTTAGTTGTAACTAAAGGTATCTTATACCTCACTATTTAGTCTTGTTTCTGAAGTGGATGACACCTCAATAAAGAGGTCGCAAGAGATTAATTTCTTGCTTGCCCATATTATTTATACATCATACATAGCTGTTTCGTTCGGAATCGCATCCTTAATTAAGTTTTAGTTTTGTAGCTTCAAATTACGAGAAAATTTGCCACCTGTTCTATTATTATATATGATGGTGCTATTTTTGCAATAATGCTATCTTCAAATGGAAACTATAAATTGGTTGTTTAATAAAGCATCTGTTTACCCGAAAGTGATAAAAATATTTACTTTAAAACGACAAACAGGAATATATGGCTTAAACGCGGTTTAATTTTATTGTCCGAAAGTGATGCCGTAACGGGCTTGACTAAATAAATTGACGAAAATTAAAATTAAAGTTGTGTATTTTACATCTTGAGGTAAACGGTACTTGAAAATTACGTATCTGTATTTTGTTTGTAACGTTTGAGTTGGCTACTTTGGAATATTATTTCTGTCATAGGGCATGCATTTTGCGTAGAACATGATATTCTTGCGTATTATTGTTAATCATTACTACATGTTACTACAAATATATNGGGCATGCATTTTGCGTAGAACATGATATTCTTGCGTATTATTGTTAATCATTACTACATGTTACTACAAATATATGTTTTGTGTTGTGTTTAGTTCTCTTTTATTTCAGATTTTCCCAAGTTATCACATTATTAATTTTTATACCATAATTGAAATTAAATTATATTACAGAAGCTGAATACAGCGGCTTATTTTACAAAGTCACACATTACTGAGATTATGTTTAATTTCAATATAATTTTTGAAAGTAAATAAGATTTCAGTACTATCTAAAAGTCAATTTTGTGTAACTTGCTTAGTGTTTCCCTTAATACAAACACCAACCTTACGCAAAAAATAAGTTGAAAACACACTCTACGTTACCAATACAGAAATGTGGGTTCAAATGTCAACTTTCTGAATGATTATTAATGTCTTTAACAAATGAACTCCAAATTGTGGACTTTGGCCCATGTAAAACATTTTATTAGGTATTGTTATTTCCATGTTGTACATCGGGCATTATCAAGAGCTTGTGCATATGTTGTCATTTCCATAGTTTCTCAGAATTTTTTAATTTATCCGGAAAACATAGCACGGAATAATTCTCGTTTTTCATTTGACTTTATGTAATATATTCAACTTGTATACAGTTGTTATTTAAATACGATTTTNGGAATAATTCTCGTTTTTCATTTGACTTTATGTAATATATTCAACTTGTATACAGTTGTTATTTAAATACGATTTAACTATGATAAACGTCAGTTTTTTTGTAGCAACGTAATAGAATTTTCCAGTAAAGTATAAATGAATTCAAAACCGATATTGCCAAAACTTTTAGATAAAGGCCGTAAACAGTAAATGAACTTTATACCTACAGTATTTAGATGCTTTGCGATTGGCTCTTTCTTATTGACACTGAGGACTTACAGATTTGTATATTTGCGACAGGCCTATTTCAACTCCTTATGTTACGGAGTGGGTAAATTTCTTTACTGTTTTGTCTTAAACGCAGAGCAACAGGTGATAGCCGAGGTACGTAGGTAAAACTGAGCGAGAATTTTGGCNAAATTCAGTTTAATATAAATTATTTTGAAACACATAATAAATACACCGGTCTGATGGAAAACTTAGAACCAAAAAATTACATATCACTGGTTCACTAAGTGATTTTAATACTGTAGTTGTGCCTGAGATAGATATGCCATTGTTGGGAACATGCGCAGAAGATAAATAAATAAATATAAATATATACATATATTGGTCTATTGTGAGCAGAATCAATATTCGTAACTGCAATCGACAGTCTGAAAATAACCCCCGTGTCACTGTCAATTTTGAAAGCCGCTTCTCTGTCGAGCTGTCGAGGTGTATTGTAAAACTGGAACAGTGAAAATCACTCCGTATGTATCAGTGACACTGCGCTGCAGTTCAGTAGGAACGGTTTCATTGAATTCTTTGACTGCTCTTTAATTTTTGCTGCGAGTCTTACTGAGTCAGTGGTTAACATTGCTGAGTTCTGATAAGTGCCACTGCTCCGAAGAACAGATTTTCATTATAGTCCACGGACTTGCAATCAGTAGCAGTTATTGGAAAGTATAGTTTTAGTTAACGAAAACAGTGCTCAACCTTTACAGGGCAGCAGATTTTCTTAAGTAATCTGTTGATAGTTCCTATTGGAAATATCTTCTTTGAAGGAAAATTTATCTACATTTTGTATTATATGCCGTACCGTAGATTTAAGGACATTTGTATTGATGACTTATTTAATTTTACGNATTTATCTACATTTTGTATTATATGCCGTACCGTAGATTTAAGGACATTTGTATTGATGACTTATTTAATTTTACGGAATTAGTATGCTGGAGATTTTGCGTTACTTATAGTTTAAATAATCAGTTTCTGATCTACGAATCCTGAATGTTGGCTCACATTTAGTTGTAACTAAAGGTATCTTATACCTCACTATTTAGTCTTGTTTCTGAAGTGGATGACACCTCAATAAAGAGGTCGCAAGAGATTAATTTCTTGCTTGCCCATATTATTTATACATCATACATAGCTGTTTCGTTCGGAATCGCATCCTTAATTATGTTTTAGTTTTGTAGCTTCAAATTACGAGAAAATTTGCCACCTGTTCTATTATTATATATGATGGTGCTATTTTTGTAATAATGCTATCTTCAAATGGAAACTATAAATTGGTTGTTTAATAAAGCATCTGTTTACCCGAAAGTGATAAAAATATTTACTTTAAAACGACAAACAGGAATATATGGCTTAAACGCGGTTTAGTTTTATTGTCCGAAAGTGACGCCGTAACGGGCTTGACTAAATAAATTGACGAAAATTAAAATTAAAGTTGTGTATTTTACATTTTGAGGTAAACGGTACTTGAAAATTACGTATCTGTATTTTATTTGTAACGTTTGAGTTGGCTACTTTGGAATATTATTTCTGTCATTGGGCATGCATTTTGCGTAGAACATGATATTCTTGCGTATTATTGTTAATCATTACTACATGTTACTACAAATATATGTTTTGTGTTGTGTTTAGTTCTCTTTTATTTCAGATTTTCCCAAGTTATCACATTATTAATTTTTATACCATAATTGAAATTAAATTATATTACAGAAGCTGAATACAGCGGCTTATTTTACAAAGTCACACATTACTGAGATTATGTTTAATTTCAATATAATTTTTGAAAGTAAATAAGATTTCAGTACTATCTAAAAGTCAATTTTGTGTAACTTGCTTAGTGTTTCCCTTAATACAAACACCAACCTTACGCAAAAAATAAGTTGAAAACACACTCTACGTTACCAATACAGAAATGTGGGTTCAAATGTCAACTTTCTGAATGATTATTAATGTCTTTAACAAATGAACTCCAAATTGTGGACTTTGGCCCATGTAAAACATTTTATTAGGTATTGTTATTTCCATGTTGTACATCGGGCATTATCAAGAGCTTGTGCATATGTTGTCATTTCCATAGTTTCTCAGAATTTTTTAATTTATCCGGAAAACATAGCACGGAATAATTCTCGTTTTTCATTTGACTTTATGTAATATATTCAACTTGTATACAGTTGTTATTTAAATACGATTTTAACTATGATAAATGTCAGTTTTTTTTGTAGCAACGTAATAGAATTTTCCAGTAAAGTATAAATGAATTCAAAACCGATATGGCCAAAACTTTTAGATAAAGGCCGTAAAGAGAAAATTAACTTTATACATACAGTATGTAGATGCTTTGCAATTGGCTCTTTCTTATTGACACTGAGGACTTACAGATTTGTATATTTGCGACAGGCCTATTTCAACTCCTTATGTTACGGAGTGGGTAAATTTGTTTACTGTTTTGTCTTAAACGCAGAGCAACAGGTGATAGCCGAGGTACGTAGGTAAAACTGAGCGAGAATTTTGGCTCGATCCCAAGCGCGCGACCCAAACTTTGCGGTCATGGCTATTTGCCCCTGGATGACAGCCATCCAGGTGACTGGAATGAATGTTGGGCAACCTATCCAAGGCGTTTCACCACAGCGTGGAACTTCCGTCGAATAAGAGATTAACTTCAAAACGAACACAATGAACATACTCAAAGATCCCGTGGGAATGTCTGTCTCGTACATTGCACATGGTTACATCACCTGTTCCTATAAACATTGCTGTGCAACGATCGTTTATCAGACTCAGTATTTACATTCAATTGTGGAGGCAATTAAAGTATCAAAGTGTCGCTAGGATGGAGAGTTTAACTTAGATGTTTGGAACTGGCATTGGGTCTCCAAGAAGGAACCAGAGTACAATTGTTCTGATTGCAAAGTATGCTGTGATATATCGTCTTTCTCAGCGTGCTCTCTAGAGTCTACTGAAATATAAACAATCATTAATATATTGTCCCTTTGTGTATATACATATACGTAAATGAGTATATATTTATATTGCCTTTGGTGGGTACCGTAATTTTTTCAGTTTCTGAATATTTCACGTTCCTTCTCGGATCGGAAATTTAAATTCCGGAAATAGATAAACTATTTTGTGGCATATGATTCAAATATATTTTTGTGTATTTTATTGTTTGTAATTATAAATTGTTTAATACAATTTTTTTCAATTTTTTAAAGAGATAAGGATTATTTTTAATGCTGCGTTCACGTTAACAATAGCGCCCGCACGTGTTTTCATCTCTACATCTATTAAATGATTTCATAAATTTTAACTAAAATATAATACCTGCCAACCACTCAACACATGCCTCCCTCCCATCTTCAAACCTATCATTAATGCTGATATTACTCCAACATTTCTTACTTTCAATATTCTTGAGTGGTCAAATCAGCAGCTTTGAAACAACAATAATTTTATAATTTTTATATTTGAAAAACTTTAGAAAATAGTATTTCCAAGTCAATATAAAAATAATTTGTGTATGCTTGGTGCTTGTAAAATTGCGTGCACAACCTGATGAATAAATATTAAACACGAGGTAGCGTATTTAAAGGTAAATTGAAAGCTTAATGGCTAATTTTATCAAATATTCATACGTAGCTAAGTTAAAATTCAATTGTAATGTTGTATTTAAAAAAGCAAAAATTAAAAGGTACATAAATTTTTTTTGGAAAATATGTAAACTCATTAATTAATTTGTGTGTATCGATGTTTGTTCACGCATGCATCTAGCGTAAGAATATTCAGGAAGTCTTGAGAATAAATCAGTGTACCACAGTAAAAAATTTGGCCTTAGTTTTACCATGTTAGGTACTGATGTGCAGTTTTCATTATTTTTCATATTTAAAGTTCTGCAACTTAGCGATCACGTTTCAGATTCTTTTCCAGCCTGGGCATTCAGGAAACATGGTGGACGTTTCCGCTGATTGGTGGAATTTCTCGAAGAACTATCGTTTCCCCAAGATTTGTATTCGGACGCCTCCGCCCCATGTTTAGCTACTCGCTGACTGTCACACTTGAGTGACGACAGACGCACCTCGACAGCTCTCCGCAGTGAAGTTGTCTCCACCGCTCCAGGGCGCACAACCCTCCCACCTCCCACACACGGCATTTGTTCTTACGAGCAGAGATTTTTTTCTAAAGAGCTTGTTCGACAACAGCTCAATGAACNCCTCCCACACACGGCATTTGTTCTTACGAGCAGAGATTTTTTTCTAAAGAGCTTGTTCGACAACAGCTCAATGAACCGCAAACTGGGGCGTAGCTCGGAGATACTGTATGATCCGACACGCTCCTTCAGGAATCTCGCGACGGTTGTTTTGTTTACGCCCCTCGTGGAGGACGTGATTCGTTGGCGTCCTTAACGGTCGCGTGGCAGCGGAGGGGAAAGTGGCCCAATCGATGCGAGGCCACGTGCAGAGAGTTTCCGGTCGAAAACCCCTGTTTCCGGCAACATTCCAGCAACCCAGATAACCCAACTACACCGCCCCTCCTCCTTCTCCTAAGAAACCCGCCTGCTCCAGTACCGACATAAACAATACTGACGGTTTCGGCGACCAACCCCTACCAAATTCCAACTCCGGCCTATTCAGAACAAATATCCTCGGCTGGCCTATTTTCCAAAATATATAAAAGCCAAGCCGGAGATAGAGGGTTTGCCTCGATCAGATATGATTCAGATTCTCGAGCAGTCTAAAACTTAAGATAAAAGTACTTTTTTTTTNTAGAGGGTTTGCCTCGATCAGATATGATTCAGATTCTCGAGCAGTCTAAAACTTAAGATAAAAGTACTTTTTTTTTGCCCTTATTTGCAGAGTTCAATAGGTTTTATAGGCATTGTTAGAGACAGATATTATACACAGAAAATTATTTCAGCATTTTACGACAGTATAACATAACTTTGAATTCTCTGCAGTAGANTTAGAGACAGATATTATACACAGAAAATTATTTCAGCATTTTACGACAGTATAACATAACTTTGAATTCTCTGCAGTAGAATATTATGTTCTATTTGTGGAACTGCTTACTTGAGACCCCTCGATATTTTTGCGACCACAAAGATTTACAAACAAAATATATCATTTGTAACTTTGTATGGCTACTCCAACCTACTGATTTCCTGAATTATATATTTATATTTTAACACAAGCATTTAAAACTCCATCATTGATTATGAACAGTTTCGTACTATTAATACGTCGCGGTTAATATATTGTACATATTTAACAAGGGCCCATTAATGCGATAGAAATAGCGAACAATTAAACCTTTTATGCCTGTTTCCTGGCATTTCAGATTTCGCAGGAAACTGCTTTCATTAATTACTTTTGCCATCTAACTAAATTATCTGAGATATTTCAGAACAATTATTATAGTCATACAGAAATCAAATTACAAGCTCTCGAATTTTTTTTCCGTCTTTTATTTCTTACAATACCTATCGACGTAAAANTCATACAGAAATCAAATTACAAGCTCTCGAATTTTTTTTCCGTCTTTTATTTCTTACAATACCTATCGACGTAAAAAGTTTTATACTTGTGGTATTATGTCGTACATTAATATTTTTTGTAATGTGGCATCTGGCATGAATATTGTTTTGTCGTTCCGTGTGGATCGACAATGAAATAACACATACAACTGAAATAGGAAACTTTTAGAGCTTTAGGAATAAACCTTCATTCTTGCGTGACTTTCGTCGGTTTTTCAGCGGTATAGCTTCAGTAGTACACGCGATGGCTATACATCACGTCACCAAAGTTTATTTATGCCCCCGGAATGAGTCAACAGTGGATATATATTTTTTATGTCGGCCGTAAACGGCTGGCTTTGTTTCCTGCATGTGTGGCTGGGGTTGGGGCTGAAATTGGCCATAACTGGAAAATTAACTAGGGCGACCTCGTTTCGCGGTAGATGGGCTTATGGTCTCATTTACGAACTCAGCCGCCACATTTCGTCAATGGCTTGCCGGCCGCACTTAAGGACGCGGCTTGGACAAACAGATATAGGACAACTTATGTGGAGAGCTGTCTCTACGTTTATGGAGCGTGTTCGATCGGCACTGGTAACTGATCGTTTTGTTACAGACGTTTTACGACATGCAATAAAGTAAGTTGTTGACCGTGGTGAAAATGCTCCATTCTTGTCATTACAGCGTTCCAGATTCGATCCCCGGTGCGTCTACGTGGACTTCTCCAAATGGAGNAAAATGCTCCATTCTTGTCATTACAGCGTTCCAGATTCGATCCCCGGTGCGTCTACGTGGACTTCTCCAAATGGAGAACATGGTGAACGTTACCAGGAGACGGTGATTTCCCTATATTTCGCGTACTTCTGATGAGTGCCTGTGGAAAGTCCATGCTCTTTATCTTGCGCACGTGCGTGTGAAAACGGCCAACTTAATCACCTACAATCCTGGGTTAGTTTCAGCGGCAACAATTTTCGTTCAACTAGTATTACATGTTAGTGTATGTATATTTAAACTGTAAAATCATATTCGCCTTCAGTCTTGGTTAGTCCTGTTACGCCGAGGTAAGGTTATTTCTACTACAGGTTCGGAAAAAAGCTTGATTTCTCATGGGAGAGTATGTTAGAGGGAAAATTTCCGCCGCTAGGTGCGCAGTGTCCCAAAAGGTAGCATTTAATTACAAAACGTAAATTATAAAAGATAAATATTTTATTTAGTTACTAAATAATTTTATATTTGATTCATGATTATTGCAACTGTCCTGTTTTTTTAACGTATGAAATATACAAAATGTGGTTCTTTGCCGACATTACCAAGTGGTTAAAATGTTCCTTTCGCCAAACTTTTAACATTGATCTTCCCAGCCTGTAGTATAAGTAACCTTAGTTAATATAGTATGTTTAAAAATTATGTGTGAAACTGCGCGTGCGCATTAATGGTGGTCTCCCAGACACGCATGCGCAGTAACCACGGCAACGGCGCTCCACAGACTCTCGTGTACTCCTGCCTCCCTCAGCAATGCAGATATTCTGTCATCCTGTTATTCCTCAGTCGCATGGCCTCATTTAAGACTAGAACGTCCGAAGCCTGTACCAACAGGCTGTCCCGTTGTGTAGAGTACAACAATCTTTAAGGTGGTCGCGTAGTGAGGGATATGGGTGTGTGAGGCAAAAATCGACGAAGCGCTGCGGTCAACTTTGACCGGCGTAGGTAACGCGGTATCGCCTGTATGCGAAAGCCTCTGAACAAGCGCAAATTGGTTTCGTCGTGATAGTAGTAGAATTCGGGAATTCAAATGGAGACTATAAAATTTTATTAAACGCGACTCTGTAGCAATGCCCGACACATGACTCTACCGTACTTCCGCGTGTATCCAGTTCGTATATTTTATGGCATAGCAGTATAGAAAAGCAATTTTTAGCTATGTTGAAGGGCATGAAAATAATATTTCTAATACACGTTTCGTCTTGAAAGCACCATCTGTCACCATCTGGAATGTGCTCTTTCTTCGTAAGTAAACCTTTTCGGGACACGTTTAATAGTTTCGCCAAAAATCCTTTCTTCCAACACTCTGCAACGCATTTCAAGCGCTGGGTAGTCGACCGCTGTAACTCCAATGAGTCCAATGGAACCAAATGTCTCAGCTGCTTAAGCGCTGCCCAAATCTCGTGCACTTTTTCATTCCACGTTACTTCCGCCATACGCCTTGAATGTTACTTACAATCGCAGTGATAGCTGGTTTGACACTAAGTTATCAACTGTGCCACGAATACGGAGACATCCCAAACGTCGTACTGTATTAAAGATAAATGTTGTTCGAAAGCGACGCTAAGACGCGGGCGTAGAATTGTTGTTCGGAGCTTTAAGATACACTACCTGAAAACGTGTCTTTTCACGAGTGGGGAAAAGTACAGATCAATTCTTTCTTACGAGACCTAAACAGGAAAGTGACTGTTTCTACAAGCTGTCTTTCTAACTTCTGTAGAAATCAATTAACACGCCAATGGGATTCTCTGGATCATATATTACAGCACAAACACAAGACAAGACTAAAAGCAGTTATTTAAAAATATATTTTCCCCAGCGCCACGTTGAATTTGACCTCCACTACCTTTCTTTTCTACGTACATCTTTTCATACATCTGTTATTACTTTGGCCTTTCATGACTAATATTTCACGAGGTAAAGTTTTCGGCAATGTTACCTTATTATATGTTTGGTGGTTACGTTTTAAGAGCACCACTTTGTGCAGACAGTCTTATAAGGGGGGTGGGGGCAGTCTAATGTTAACTTGTTTCTAGAAAATAGTGAAATATTCGTAGTATACCAGGGTTTGAACTGAGCATTGGCCACGAAGGGCCCACAGCATGGAGTACTAAATTGGTGAGTCAAAATATGCACAGCTTTTATCAGGTATAAAAAACATTTACTGAAGCATTTATTTTGTGAATTCATGCATTTTAATAGGCCAAGTTTTCTATGTAATATTTTACATAATAATACCGTGCACATACAACATTCAAGGACGGCAAAATCTTATAAATACATTTTACTAATACATACTCCAATGGGTTCAGTAAAAGTACAAATGTAAAACAATTCATTACTTTTTTATATAGCACATTTGCATGATACGCCTGTAACAGTTTGATGTCAATATTATTTAAATTCCTTCATATTTTCACAATGAAATAGGTGTTAAAAGATATGCAGTTTCAAGTAAGTACCGCAAAATTTGTTAGTAAAATGTAGTTTTAAGTATGTCTCCTTTGTGACCTATTTTGAAATGTAAATTATTTGTTTCGAACAAAGAAGGTTACTTGCGAAAATAAATTTACTAGAAAACGATATGTCGATAATGATTTAATATAGTTCATTCGTGGTTAATTGAGCGTTTAAAACAACAAATGATGATATTTCTGCTCGATAATGGACACACAGTAAATTTGGCAGAATTGAATGAAAAGTAATTACGTATTAAAGTGTTAATATTGTAAAACTGTATCAATTGTCATGCTATTTATTTAATTAATTTCTCATTGTTATGTGCTCATAAGATTAAGAATCGGAATATTAGTAAAATATTTAGGTGCGTTGAAAAGTTTCGCCGTTTTACTTGATTGTTACATGTAAAATGTGATAGGTGTTAAAATTAGACCTAACATAGACTAAAGGTCAGGTATACCAACATTGATTCGTTATTTCGCCAATGAAACTGTCATAGTCACATGATTGCCAGTGATTAAAATGTTTGTTTACATTTTAGTTTTCAAAAGACACCCTCTTTTATATAAATAATAAAATCTGACTAGAATCCTAGTTGCATTGAAACTAGGTTAGTGGAAGTGTACAAGTATCTCAAAACCTCAAATCCTATCGGCATTGTTTTTGAATGTGCTATTGACAAGAAAATGTTCCAATGATGGAACATATAAATGGCTACTGCGCAGCTCTCATGAGAACTCTACCCCATTTCCCCTCTACGAAAATCACATTTAGCGAGAAGATGTAAAGTGAACAGAAAAGTAGATATTGGGCAGGGCTGCCAACGGTGCTCAATTTGCCACCAACAACCTCTAAAACGTGTGTTGGTATATTGAGTATAGGCTGTTAACAGTAAAGTGAGCACTTTTGAGTCCCTAGTTAATTTTTCCTATCAAACATTTTTTATTCTTCCGCCAATTAAAGAAAAAAAAATTTATTTCAGTAATAAACAGAACGCGTATATTTCACTGGACTCAAAAGTGAACGTCTAAGGCTACAATAAAATATATGTATTCACCATTATTCCAAATGAGATTACTTCAAAAAGTGGTCACTTAACAGTGAATAGCCTATAGAAGGGTTGGGGGAAGACAGGTCGTAATGGTGCCGCGGCCCGCGCGCCTTGCGCCTTACTTGCCCCCGCTGCGGCACGCCAGGAAATAGCCGAGTTGCGTTAGGGTCGGGCCGTGCCACTGACCTGATGGCTCTCACTGTCTCTTGCCCCCGCTCGGCCCGGGGTGGGGGTCAAGGGTCGCGGCACCGTGCCAGACACGTGGCACACGTGTCCTAGTTACCCCGTGAGCCGCGGTGGGGGTGCAGGCAGTTGTACGAGGGCAAGGCGAGGGCGGCCGAGCGCCCAGGGAAAACCGAGGCAGGCAGCGCTAGCAAGTCTCACTTCCTCTCTCTCTCTCCTCTCTCGCTCTCTCTCTCCTTATATATATTTATATATACACTAGCGACCCATCCCGGCTTCGCCCAGATAATATTAAGTTTTTACAGCGATGCACTAATAAATAAATTGGGAAAAGACAATTACAATATTATATGATAGTACATTAGTACACTACTATCATTTATAAAATACATACATACACGTCCCGCCTGTCTCCCAGAGGGGTAGGCAGAGATTATGGACCTCCATTTACCACGATCCTGACATACCTACCTCTTTTGCTTTATCCACATTCATACATCTATAATATAACAATAATATATGATAGTGGTTTAGAGAATTTCTTTGTATACCACATTAATCGTTTTGCCTCCGACTGCCAGCACAAAAATATTTCTGTTTGACGTTACACGCGAAAGGGCTATGTATAGTTGTCCGTTTGAAAAACATGCTCCACTCAAATCCACTTCAGCCACATTGTTTGAACCTGAGCCTTGTTTATGATCATACCAAAAAAAAACTCTTATTGGAAACTGGACTATTTTAAAATTAAAAGGCAAATCCGAGGGAATCAATGGTATTCTAGGTTTTAAAACAGTTTCTCCAGTACCGCAGCCAGTTGGAATAGTACCTTCAATAAGATAACTTTTTAAACTTTTTATTTGTAATCGAGTCCCGTTGCATAAATTCGGTGGATTTATATTTCGCAATAAAATTATGGGAACTCCAACTTTTAAAATCAGTTTGTGTGGTGGCACGCCAGAAGGATTCAATGAATTGAGAAATTCTTCACTGTCGAGTACTGTATCTACTGAGTAATAAATAAACTTGTGTTTGCGCATTGACTTTTGCGAGTTCTTATTGGTTAATTTATTTGACTTGTTCGTTAGTAAGCGATAATATCACTCTTTCTTTGAACCACGATAGTGTCTTATTTGAATGGTCGTGTATTTTAGGGTATACGTTATCTATCAGTTGTTTGTAAGCAAACATGCTGTTATCTTCTGAAGACATAAGTACTCTTATGTTTGTTTTGATTGCTAGTTTTGTTATGCTGGGCCAAAGATACAATCTTTTTCCCATAGGTGTATTTGTATTTCTTAAATCACGCATGGTCCTATCCAGAGCTTCGACGGAAGTTTTATGCGATATAGTAGCCTCATCCCAAACTTTTCATAACTTATAGAGTATTGGTAATAATTTGACGCTGTAAAGGACATTTCTTATCTGCATTAAACAGTTTTAATTACGAATTAATTAATTTTGATAACGATTAAGTTCTTTGTGATTAGAAAAGACAGTGAATTTTACATTTGTTTTTACTGCGTAATTTTAATTGTAAATACGCGTATTACCACTTATCTTTTAAAGATAGATATATGCTACCAGGGACTTTTTGTAAATCATTTAATTTTACTCAATTCTTTCGTATATGATTTTGTTATATATCTAAAGAATTAGGAAGCGTATTCCCTGAGAGCGCGCTGGCGGCAAACTTTTTCCCCGACTTGATTCACTAATACCGCTAATGCTCAGCTCCTATAAGTGCTAGGGCAATTCATAATACACACAAACCTTCCTCGATAAATGCAGATCATAACAGTAAAAACCGCATCCAAATCCGTTCAGTGGTTCTCGGGATTAGCGCAGTCATGCAGACAGACAGACGCGCGCCAGGGACTTCCTTTTATACTATGTATTGACGTCTCACTTCCTCTCCGTGTGTTATCGTTTATTTTACCTTCTCCCGCCCTTCTCACTTATGTAAAAGGAGAGACGGACCGGCGTAAAGACAAACAAAACTCATTCACATGATCTTCCCCGATAGTCCTTATCAGCAGAAATCACACCCATTTAACTGCGAAATAAGTTATTATTGGTTGTTTATCCCGATAGTTAACTGTATTAAAATTTTCTTTTTGTTGAATGGTTTGTCCCAGCATGACATCGAGCAACCGGTTTTTTTAAAAATTTTTTATTACCGCTAAAATATATTGTTACACGCTAGTATACTGTGACCTCTACCGCACGAGCGTGCGATAGAGGAGGATAGAGAGTCGTTGCATGATAATGAACGGCAAGTCAATGGCGTGTTTTGAATGGCAGGCGAGCGATAAATCAAGAAGCGCGTATCTGTTACACAAAGCATCCCGCCGAGTGCTTCTGACATTGATTGTATTGAATTTCTGCGTTTATCTGAAGTATGCTCTGAATTACTGACCTAGTTCCTCTCAGCATTACTCGGGGTGCGTTGAACCTTCCAGATGGCCAGGGCGAATGATATAAAAGTGCGACAGGCCTCCGAGCCGAGATTTGATGAGTGGAGAGGAGTGGAGAGTTCTTGACAGTCGGCAGTTTGGGCGATTGTGCTGCTTCGAGCGAAAGACGACGAGCGAGAAGAGCAACGACTGGCGCCGGAAGTGACTAGCGGGAGGAAAGTCTGAGACTGCAAATATCATAGCAGTAAAGACTACGGCTGGCAGGCTGGACTATTGGACTGGATGCGTGAGTGAAATACATTAGTAATGATGGCAGCAGACAGACTGAATGCGTGTTAATGATGAGTATGAGTTAATTGACTTTAATTAAACAGAGCCATTAAGGACGTTGATTGGAGTTGAAATATGCATTAAATATTGTGCTCACTGAGAAATAAGAAAGAGTAATAGTAAAGCTATATAGATAAATTAAAAATCAAATTTAGTTGTTTTATTTTTATTAAAACCTCCATCTTTCAAGAACTCGGTTACGCCCCTCAGGCGTCATGTAACAATATTCTGTCACATGACTCGTGGATCAAAAGTTGGGTATTCTATTCTCGAACGAGTCTGGAAAATCTGCTTTTTCCGTTTGGGAGCAGCTATTAAGTCTTTATCTCGTTTCCACGCAGCGAAATACAATAATAAAACGCTTAGTAGGCTACGTCACCCGAAAACGCTTAGTAGGCTACGTCACCCGAAAACGCTTAGTAGGCTACGTCACCCGAAAACGCTTTGGAGTGCTCGCCATTAATTATAAGAATGTACGTTATCTTCTTAATATGGTAACTGTTGCGCACATTCGGTAATTAATTTGTATTTGTTCGTTTTATGTAAAAGGGAAATTTAATGTTATGCTTGGGCATATTACATTAATGAATGTTTTCTTGATTTTCATTTGATGTTCTAAGAGAGAAATGTTTCTATTTCAATAGGTTTAACATTTGTAGTAATGAGAGTACACTTTCTAAAATCCATGTGATTTTTAAGATACTATACAACATTGCGTAAACTATAATTTATTTATAATAGAGCTAGTTAGAACTAAATTGGTCAGTTAACTATTAATGGGGATTGATATAGTCTTATTGATTTATGTCGTCTTTATCGTGCCGTTGTCATCGTTTAGACATAACTGAAGCGCCCTTTGTAGCTTTATGAACTAATTCATTGTGTTGTTCCATGCTTCAGGCACAGTGATTATAGCTGGAAAGAGCTCTCGACGACTTCTATAGTCCAGCTGAAACATGGCGTAATTACATGCCATTTTCACAGCGAGGATTTAAATGGTGTAAAGGAAAGGAGTGATTCACATAGTGCGCCTGTTTCAAAACCTGCTGAACTCATTGTTGGGGAAAAAAAAGAACAAATGTTACTAGGTATTTGTCCTAACAAGCATGCACTAGTTGTAGCAAAATATTTTGTTCGGTTAAATAGAAATTCACGGGGAAGCAAAATAGCTCTTACAAATTTATTTTGACGAATGGTTTGTTGGTTCAACAAAATCAACCGTAGACAAACGTCTTCATTTGCTAAAACATTTTCAACAGTGCGCGATTCTTACATTCGAAAACTCTCAAAAATTAGCTTAAAATGTTTGATTTTGTGTACCAACAACATTTGCATACCTACCAACATTTGAATAAGGAGATTTTAAATATACCTTTATACAAAATATTTAATTGATAATATAAATATATGAATATGTTAATCAGATAAAATAACTTATTCATAGCCTTGTTAGTCATTTACACTTCACTTAATCTTTAAAAACCTCGTGCAGTTGCAATGAAAATGTGTGTTTTAACAGTATAGTTTCAGACCACCATACTTGCCTTATTTATGGTTTAGTTGGAAGTAAATTTGAGCACTTTACGAAGTGTGGCTCTTCACAGCTGAGTACCATCTAGAGCCTGCTTAGGATACACCTTTCTGCCCATTGTTTATCTTTCTGCTAAAACTAATATTGTCATGAAACGCGTCACTATAATCGCGAACACATAAACTCTGAAATTGTTAAAACCGTAATGTAAAAATAACATGCAAATTCTTATTTTATATACATAAAACCTACACATATTACTGAAGTTATTTCAAGGGCAGCAATAGGGTCTCGAAGTGCACGATTCCCCGAAATATGAAATAAAAAACGGAATTGGAACTACTTAATATATTTCGATCGGAGGATTCGATCAGGCGAGTTTCTCGCCGGAAACAACACATAATCTTGCTTCCGCGCCCACCGTACTCGCCAGATTTGGCTCCCATGAATTTCGTCCTCCTTCCGAAGATGAAGATCCAGCTGAAAGGTCGCGGTATTGACACAAATGCGGAGATCCAGCGCGAATCGGAGAAGGTGCTCTACACGCTTCGAGAATATCTCCAGAATACATTTCAAGAGAGGCAGGAACGCTGGGAGAGTGATGTTTTACTGTGCAAGGGGAATATTTAAAGGTGATAGTGTGTAAAATTTTACAAATTAATTACTTTGTTGCACACGAAGCATGTCTCGAAACTTTTTGATAGCACTGCGTATATATTCGAATTCGAATAAAATATTTTTGACTGTTTTTCTAATTATAACGTTTTGAAACAACACAAAATATCAATACATATGCAAATATAATAGTTTAAAAATGTGCAAGATTTTTTCACGTGTAACATGATTATAACAAAACTAGAGAAAAAACAGTAACAATTTTAACAGAATCTTGTTTTCTTAAAAGCTCGTGTAATTTTTTTTTGTAAATATACCTAAGTTTAAATTTTATTTAATTTTATATGACACTATTTTGTCAATTTTAGCTCCTGTAAGAAAATTTGGTACAATTTTTTTTTTCGTCACGGTTAATAAAATCCAATATTAAGTAATTGAAGATAATTTTATCTTGTTAATTTAAGGTAATTATTTTGGTATATTTACCTATTTTGTTTTACATATACCTAATTTTTAGCAAAAAGTTAAGAGTTTTTAAAACGATAATAGCAAACTAAATCGAGTAATGATTTTATGGTTGTTACCAGCATTCAAATATATTATCGATAAATATACCCCTATGAAAATATTGTTACATGGACGCCTGAGGGACGTGTCCAGGTTCGTGAGGGATGGAGATCTTAACAAAAATTAATGGATGGTGGTCTAAATAAAAATAAAAGAGCTAAATGTGATTTTTAGTTTATTCATACAGCTATTATTTACAGCATCAAATTATCTATCTCCACTATTACTCTTTTTATTTCTCGGTGAGCGCAATATTTAATTTATATTTCAACACCAATTAACATTCTTTTAATGACTCTGTTTGGTTATAGTAAATTAACTCATACTCATCACTAACCCACTTTCAGTCTGTCTGTTCCCTTCATTCGTAACGTATTTCACTCACAAATCGAGTCAAATAGTCCAGGCTGTCAGTTTCAATCTTCACTGCTGTGATGCTCGCAATCGCAAATTTTCCTTCCGCTGGTCACTTCTCTCGCTGCACGTTTCTCTCACTCGTCATCTATCACTGAAACTCCAGTCACTATCAACTCATCAACTCCCGGCTCGGAGGCCCGACGCGCTTTTTATAGCCACTGGCCTTGACCTGGAAGGTTCGCCACACCTGGAGTAACTCAGAGAGGAACGAGGTTAGTAATCCAGAGAATTCTTCAGATGTCTCAAAGACGCCAGATACCCAATGTCGGGGGTGGCACGAGCCCTGATAGGCACAACATGCACGCTTTGTAAAAATTCCTTTGCGAAAAGCCGCTGCATATCCGGTTGCAACTGATATCGCGAGCGCGTCAATAAATCATCAGTGCCTCGCACGCTCACAAAGTGGTTGCCTGTAACAATATATTAAGTGATGAAAATTCAGTTCATGATGCTATGTTTCTGAGATTCGCGCACTGCGAGACCTTTCCAGGGCCCTAAATTACCAAAAACGTTTACACCTCACTTCCGGTATGATGATAAGATAAGGACTTCATATTTTACATCATCGAAAAATTTACTGAGAGCGTTCCAGTCATTGTGTCAGTTAATATGCGTACAGCTACGGCAGGAACTCTCTTCAAAAGTTGCTTTCAAAAGCTCAGTTGACCGCAAAATGATGGGAACGCAGTGCATAACTGCTTTCTGATGGACAACCACCCTACCAGAGGCCTGCTTGCCCTTGCTCCCACCTCGGTACAGAGCGAGGTGGTGCAATACTTAACCTTCGGACTCGAATTCGGGAGGGCGCGGGTTTAAATCCCCGTCCGCTCCCCCCCTTTTTTTTTTGGTTTCGGTTTTCGATGGTTTCTCTAAATCACTCCAGGCGAATGCTGGGACGGTTCCTTACCATAGGCCACGGCCGATACCTTCCACATTCCTGCTTCTCTGAGCAACTTGCTCCTTCTCAAATGACCTCGCTGTTGACATGTTAAATAATCTCTTCTTCTACATCGGCGAGACAGACCGCCCGATAAATTTTTTTTCAACCGAGTGCGGCTGGCGGCGTTTTCACTTCTGTCGAAGTCCCGTCTGGCACATAGCGAGGATCGATTTTCTGTCTCATTTGGACCCAAAGTTGTGTTGCGGTGGAGCCTGGTTGTTGGGGTGGTGGGTTGAGGGTGGAGAGGGTGGGAGACGTTGTAGAGNGGCGAAGATGGAGCGGTAGCTAGTTGTACCCAGTTCCCTCGTCAATAACTCGATTTGCTGCTAGGTGGCAATTTAAATTACCCTGCACGTAAAGTGGTGGGGCAAAAACCAATCGCGCGCTTCTAATTTGCCGCGATGCTTCAAGTATTTTTGCGGTGTTTAATACTGACGCAATTAATTAGTTTTTGATTGGTGATTGTAGAATTACACATGACTACGATGGTTAGGCCTGTTTCTTAAAATGCGTATTTCTGACAATCATTGGGTTAATATAGGGAACATAATTGTATCCATACATGTCATGTTCTTAATCTGCGAGGTGCCAAGATCTTGTCTGAGTAGTAATTATAAATCCATCATATACATATTATTTATTTGCTTTTAAAGAGCTCGCATTATACCGTTGAGACATTATGAGAAAAGAGGACAAAATAGGGTGGATTTATAACACGTAACATAACCTCACGCACAGAAGAGACATAATGTTACGATAGCAACTCGTGGCTTTGCTACGTAATATATTCGCCATATTCCTTACGCCCCCTAGACAAGACAATGAACCGACATTGTGCAAGAGAACGCCAATAATTAGGTCACATTCCCCAGAAGTCGGAGACGCAACAAACGAAAAACGCTTGGATTCAGCACATTAGCAAAATACAGCAGCCCTAGTAACCGGATCGATATCAACGGTAAAATGAGCACTTTTAAAATCAACATTTGAAACACATCACTAGCTATAATTTCATATACTACCACAAATAATAAGTTCGTGGACTGGCTGGCGTACCGAGTGTATGCAGCCTCACACCACGGCGTCCACGAATTGTTTACTGTACAACGTCATATATGCATGCAGGCTCACAGTTAAGTTTGCAGCGTTTTAATAGAAATAGTTCAAAGACTTAACGTTTGAATGCGAAATTAATGGTTATATTTATGGCAACTGATGGTGATTTTTCCTATTTTATACACACAATAGCATAACTTTTCATATAAACAACATGTTTTACCGTACTAAAAACTTCACGGTTTAACTTCGAAAACGCATTAATCAAGTAAGACGGCCCATGGATATCTGCCCTGATATTAGCGAATTTTGAAAATAATTTACTTAAAAATATTGTAAAGTACTTGCGATTAAGTAACAAATCGGTGAACAGTGATCTGTATAATGGAGCTCTTATACTCCTGAAAACAAAATTGGTAATTCCATCCCCTTGATTAAGTATAAAAGTGTTGCCACACTTTGTTTGCATAAAAATTTGTTAAGACAAATTATGAATAAGGATGTCTAAGTTAACAGGAATGGTCATCTTGTCGGAACTCTCAAGTGAACCTTTCCAAGAAATCCATGTGAACATTTCGGAACAGAAGGTGAGTGGCCTGAAAGGCAGGCAGTAAAAGAACAAATAGCGCTCTCTGTACTTTAAACTTGCAATGAGTCATCTGCTGGGCGTGAGACTGGGTGAGTTGCATTAAGGAATGATGATAGCACGTTGTTGTATTGTGCAACACTATGTGCGCACACTAGTAAATAAGTGGTACTGTATTATGACTGAAAAATTATTACAAGACTGATATAAAGCAATCGCTATATATCAATATACAATGTATAGTAAAACGAATTACTGAAACATGAAAAACTGCTACATTTACACAAAATAACTTCATTAATCATACAGTATAAAGAAACTATTCGAAAGTTCTGCCGTGGTCTTAAGTAACCCGTGACAAAATTGGGTTTGAGAAGATCGATAAAACAAGAATAATAGTGGGGAGAATAATAGGAAAAGGGGAGGGCATGTGTTTGTGTTCTCATTAAAAGGAGCAAAACTTTAGGTTCTATGTCACACGATATTTCAGAGAGGCTACAGTTAAAACCTTCTTACTATTGTTGGCTCCGAACCACACGATTTTCAATTCGGTGCTCAAAAACGTCAGAGTCATGTCAGGCGTGTGCTTGAGGCCTGCGATACATTGCAGAGGGACGTTACAAAATTTTTGGTTAGTGTAGTATTGTCGACATTTAGGACTACCATGGAGTGGAGCTTAGAAGTATAATTAGGGCAATAATCGGGAAGTGAATACGATAATGTAGCGTTAAAAGACCGTTAAAATTTTTATTTCAAAATTTGTGAAGTTTTGTTAAAGTCTTTGATAAACTGAATATTTGTAGAAATAGTACATAAACCAATTATGTTAATTGATGAAAGTTGTTGATTGCAATCAGAGTGGTAGCAGTATTAGATCTTGAGATAAATAATCGAATGTAAGAGACAGTTAATTTTTCAATTTGTTTTCAAAATTTTTAGTAGTTTGTAAAAAGTAAACATTTCCGCGAATTACAACAATACCGCCGTCAAAATATGGTCCAGTAACAACACAATTGAATAAATCAAAATTAATCAAAATGTGAGTTTATTAGATATTTTCAAAAAATTTCCGCAATCAATCTTTTTTTTTTTGAAGACGAGTTAATCAAGAGGGCAAGGTCCAAGTTTTCAAGGCCACTAAAGACTAACAGAACCACCGTAGAACTGGAATGAGAAAGCATGAAGAATTTCCTGCTTTCCTCGCAGGTCCACGTCCCATAGCACCCTGTGCCCAAAACTGTTAAACCTTTTTCTGTATTACTACGGTAACTCTGTTTGTTCCTTAAGTATTATATATATTCTGTTACAAATTTACACTAGAAAATCCATGCTAAAATTACTGTGAAATTTAAGTCATTTAAACATTTTTCACTAGTGTAGCGTTTCTCAGTCTCTCTTCGCGAAGATTTACCACAGCAAATAAATAATAAATGGATTTCACAATAAACTTTTTTGATTGAAGTTCTCTGCGTGACATGGCAACCCAGGCAGATGGCCACGTTAAGGAACAAACACGCGAATTTGCGATTGCAGAACGAACGACAAAGGAAGAGGAGAAATCCCGTGACGCAAATGAACGCCGCGCTTTTGTCTGCACAATTCGGCTCTCTTTAGGAAGGTCTAAAATTAGACCCATCCTTCCTCCTTAGCAGCGCTCGCAATGCCAGATATTCCGAGGAAAGGCCGTGAGTCGTGAAAAAGAGAAGAGAAGAGACAGAGAGAGGGAGAGGGAGAGAGAGTGGCGGTAAGAAGCTAAAACGGGAATGTGTTTTAGAATCTCCCTTTGCGGGTGGAGGCTGACAAAGAGAAGGCGAAGCCATGGACTGTTCTCCCGAGAGAGGCGGAAGACGCTCTTTCGCGTCACAAAGGAGTATGCTCGTGTGGGTTACACTACAGGGAATTTATTCGAGAAATAAATTGTCACCGTGAATTACTACGTTAGCAAACGTCTGGAAATAAAGTGGTTAACTCTGCTGTAGGTAACAATGACAAAAACCGACTACGTAAATATTAATGTTATAATTTTTTGTGAAATTTTAATGTTGTAGCTCATACGCAATGAATAGGGCCACCTGTTTTTCGCGAAAAGATATACGCGAAGGCTGTACTCCAAAGTAATATGCCATACGTACATATTTCCTTTGGTTATTAGCCACGCGTCTTTGTGGGGAGAAAGTTACTTATTTTACTGGGCCAATCAGAATCAAGTAACTCCTGAGTGTTCACGATTCAACGGGCAGACACCTACAATGCGTGATAGTTAAAATCATCCTATCACGAAAGTGGATGTGAGCTCTAGTGTTTTGGAGTACAAAATGTCCTGAAATATTTCGCAAAAAACAGATGGCCCTAGTGATAAACGATTTTGTAGACAAAAGCTTTACGTGACAATCATTTTTTCTTTTTAAATTTTGTATTCTCTATATACGTGAGTACAGTTAGCAAAGCAGTTGGGCAACAGTTGAGTGGCTTGATTTAAACAAGCCGTTGTACATTATTAACTGTCTCCTCTGGCTCATATTATTTTCATCCCTCGGCGTGGGCATCGTGGCGCTAAGAGCTCGCCATAATTCATGCATCAGATCCCTTCAGCCGCACACGCAGCTGCCTGCAACCCTTCCTCCACTATCCAGTTCTGTAATCCGCCTTTGTTTCTCCGCAATGCCGCGCTCAAAACCCTAATTAGCCAGCTTTTGCAAAATTTAAAGTCCGCTCCCTTTCCTTCTCACACCCTCCTTGCAGGGCCTCGCTCCAGGATTATTACCGTAACATCCAAAGGAACCATTTGCTCCCCCACCGTGACAAATGGACGTCCAGAGAGTATGTGGTACGTCATATCAGAGGCTTGGGAAGTAATTTAGGAAACCATCCAGAGTGAGAGAAGAGATGTGGGTGGCTCTTAACATCGAGGTCTTGAGAGCCGATCGAGGGTGAAGCGAAGTGAGTATGGAGCAGTGCTGGAATATAGGGGAGTATGGGAGATCCCCGAGAAAACCCACCGACCAGAGGAACAGTCCGGCATGATTCCCACATACGGAAATCCGGAAGTGACCCCGTCATGAATCGAACTCGGTTCGGTTTGGCGGGAGGCGCGTAGTCTAAACACTACACCACCGCAACCTTGAAAGCATCCAGAGACAACTTAACCAACCATTGAGACTCGATACAAAATTACAGCTGCTCTAACTACACCAATTTGCTAATTTGACAGAAAAATTTAATATAATGATTATGTTAAACCTTACATAATGAGCACAATATTGGTACTATGTGTTTCGTACTTAGCTATTTTGTTTGTACCTATATAACATTGAATAACCTATTATCTTTCAGTAACTTAAGTTTATATTTCCTTTACATTGATGCTATTCCCCACCTGTGGCACACAGGATGGATTATAGGGTCGGAGTTTATTCCTCCAGGCACAGACTATAAGGTGCCTGGGATTTGAGGGTATTTCAATAAGGTAGTCTTTTGACGTTTCACTTAACTGGATGGAAACATTGTCTCAAGTTTAAACAAAAACCACATACAGAAACACTTCCGAGGTGTGGTACTCTATTTTGGCTAACTCGAATTAACTGTGGGTGACGTCATGGTGGAGGGGGGGCTTCTCTGAACGGCGACTTGATACTTAACTACTTTGCTGGTGTGGTACTGGTATGTTGCAGGCTGTGGATGAGATCCAGCGATGTGGGCGGCATTGGAAAAGGCCCGCGTTTTGTGCCGTCTCTCCTGGACTGCTGTTCTGGGTTCGTTCTGATGTCCTCTCGCGATTTCTTGATGTAACTCTTCTCTCGACTCGGTGATAATGAACTGCCTGATCATCCCTACTGACGTACTGCTATGGCCGGGGGTCCGATATTCCCCGGCCACTCTCTGCGCGACTGATTTTCAACTGATCACTGATGCGGACTAACCTCTCGGTGCGGTCATCTTCAATAGGCTCCCACCCTCCTAGTAAAGAGGCTTATATCCTTTCTAGCCTCCTTCCCTAATTGTCGGCACGTGTCTCTCTTGTTGGGGGAGGGGGTGGGTGGTGTCCTTTTGAAGCTTGTCAGCTTATTCCTTCGCGGTGCGTGTCCACATTGTCCCGAGGTTAGCATTGTTAGGGGGGGAGGGGGTGTTCTCGGCACCACTTCCCAGCTTGTCAGCTATTTCTTCCGCGGTGTGTTTTCCGACTTCAGGCAAACTACGCCTGTCTATACCGTGATATCTCGGCGCTTACAAATTTTACTTGGCTTGCCAGNAGGGCAGGAAGGACTACCCAGCAGGACACGTGTAATGGCCTTCATGCGCATCTTCCTCAGCTTGACCTTTCTCTGCAGTGATTTCAATCGACACATGTCTCTCTACACTGGTTTAAGCTGGCGGGGGCGGGGTGGGTGTGGTGATTACAGCGCCGCTGTAATACCTGATACGTCACGCGCCAACATTCACGTGCAACAAATTAAGGACAATAGTGAAGTGAGAACTCAGAGGCGGAATACATCGTTCGTGCTTGTATTTAAGTAGTGCTTTTCAAATGTGATAACTGTACATGAAAGTGTTGACTACAAAGACCGCAAAAAATCTGTAAGCAAGTTCCTTGTTCTTGACGTGAAATTGATTTCCGTTAAACTGTTTGGAAAACCTTTATCGACGATATTATGCGAAGAATAATTATCGGGCGAGTGGAGGCAAGCCAAACTAATGTGTGATTTCCAGTTTCTGGCGGAGATTGAGAAAGGGTATAAATGGCCGAACATCCTTCAGCCGTAGACGTTTAAGGAGTACAATGCCATTATTTTGCTATATCTGCGGGACGATGCAGCCGTAGCACGCGGACACGACATTGTTAGGATTATAAGAGCAGTAAAAGCGACAAGCATTCTCTAGCATACTGCATTTCGACACACGCGTCAATTGGATTCGTGCTTATGGAGGCATGCGAGTAGCACGTTATTGACTGCTATCCAAAAAATTACCCCATTAGCAAACTGCAGGAAAAATCCAGCGAAGACCAGATATTAATGATACTACTTTGTTTTGTTTACAGAATAGTCCTGGTTTAGTCTTCGCCGCGATTCGAGACGTCTTTACATAATATGTATATCGTTATTATACTATTTTCCTTTATATACATAACCATAGAAATTTTATTGAAACATGTGGACGGGTAACACGTTTTTTTATCATTTCATAAAATAAGATTATGTGATCGACTCTATCGTTGCACACTGCAGAAGTAAAAGGCTGCATTCTTGTTCAGTGTTTTCGCATTGAGGTTAACAACTTGATCGACATGCCACTTTGTCTTTTAGAACAGACTGGCTTCTCTGCTTCAAATAATACAATAAAGCTCAGATTTGCAGGACAGCTAATACGGATGATTTTTAAATTGGTATGCGAATATACAGCAACAATTGATCACCATAAATTTGCAGTTCCGCTGTTCAAACACAAGTTCGCCTTTTGAAATGCATGTCTGTAATTTTCGCATAACAGAAAAATTACGTAAAACTATTAATTATGGAACTGCCAAAAACAGAGATGTGTGAAATCAAATTTCGATAAAACTGTTTGAAAATCTTGTTTTCAGCCTGGGAGCCAATATTTTGTTTTATGTAATTCTGTCCAAGGTGAAAACCGGTAAAATTCACTCTTAAATGCATTTCTCTTCGTTTGTGATGTGTAATTGCTGGTGTCGGATTTCATGAGCTCTGTTTTCGCCACTTAGACTTTTGAGTCCTAAATGGGTATGTCATGAAAGTTTCCAGATTACCTGTTTAGCTGAAGTAACACAGCTCGTAGCTCACGGTGTATGTGGGGATAAACTGCCGCTTTACTAGTTCTTTTTTTTAATGCATAAGCGTATATTTGGGAATTCCGAATTATTAAATATCACAATAATATTACAGTATATACTATCTTGCATTACTGCCGGCCAGTTTCTGCCCTCAACACACCTTATCGCCTTCTCTTTACCTAAGTCATATATTCTATTAGCATTTTTGTGGGTACGTCTAAGTTAACCATGAACCCTTCCTTTCCTGCCGTTAGTCCAAGACTGCAGTATTACTTATTCATACCAGGGGTTTTCAACAAGTAACACATATAATATCAGGCGCGGTATTTTATTTTAATAAATGGGCATTCAGAAGGTAAACAAAGAAATTGAAGCATTGCGATGTTAGGAGCTCATACGAAATGAAAAATAAAATGAAATTCTACACCTCTAGCACAACAGCACTATTAAGTAAAAGAAAATTATGACGTCACTCTTTACGATACGGTTGCTGTTTCGTTACAGTTTCGCTAGAAGTGTCTGGGGTGCGGGATGTTTCGGGTTCGAATCCTTATTTTAAGTTAGGTCGTAAGTTAGTTTATAAGTCGACCCCTGACAAACCTTCAGGCATAACACCGGAGGACGTTTATAAACCCTTTCCAATCCAATCACTGGAAGTAACGGTGTTTCTTAATGAAGACATTGTGATTTTGAAAATACTCATTGATCATAAATTCTCCGCGGTGAAAATTTAGTTATTGTTGATTATTCTCTCAAAATAGCGGTTTTCACACTATTTGGTAAATAAATTATATAAAAACAATTGCTTTATCAGTGAAAAACCTAATGTTTTGAGTTTGTTGAAATAACAATATTTCCAAGCTACACACTGTAAGAGTGCCTTTATGTATTTTCCCTTAAATGCATATAAAGTTCTGTACAGCGGTATTATATGATGGTTGTTCAACACCTCTTCGTATTATCTCAATTGAATAAACTGCTCATGAACGATATTATATCTACCCCGGGGACGGTCCTGAAAGCAGCAAACCCGAATGTCTACCCTCACTCACAAAACATTGAATAGTTATTTTATATCCGCATCTGGGCCACGAAATCGAAAAGTTTAAAGCTGAAATGCAGATATATGACTTATTTAAGCCCTTTGGTAGCTAACAGTCTACGCGTTACTACAAAATATTTTAACATTGCGAAATCTCATATGTAAAATAAAACTTTTCGTAGCATTGTCATATTACGCAAATAATCTTTCTGGTGACAGGCGAACATTTGGAAAATTTTTAGCTGCCTTTGGGAGTAACTATGTCATGCTGGATATTCATGAATATCCCAAGTGTTAGAAAATTCGTTTAAGTGTAACGAAAGTACAACCTAATCAATAGTTACTAGCTGGCTCGGTAATGATGCAGGACCTGCAAGTAAAGGTTGACTTTAATGAAGTTCGGTCCTTGGTTTTATTAATGTTATGTATCTTCGCCCACTACGTTTCGACAATATTGTTTGCATGCTATCATACATGCCGCTTTGGCATTTAAGACACATTACTCACTAAAGAAAGGGCATGTTAACATCACTCGATAAGATGGCATCAATTGAAGTTACAACGATATTCAGAGTGAAGAATTTAAGCTGACATCCCGACGTCTGTAGTGTATGTTACAGCGAAGTGATGTAAATAAATAGACAGAAGTGTCCGACCTTGACAAAATATGAAATACGATGACACTCTTTGCCCAACATTCGTTGCGAACGCCTCGTCTCACGAGAAGACAATAAATACCATGCAACCATGTTTCTGGAAATACCTTCCTGGTACGTCAAAGTTGTTCAAATTTACGAGAATCTGTTTGTGTTCAACACTCTTTATGTAATTTTCGCACAGTTTTATAATGTTGCGATATAATAAATCGTTAAAGTTATGGTGATGCATCAGCTCCACAAAACCCGGCACTTCCAAAAGTAACTTTATTACACCGTGAAAAATTAATGGCAGACAGTAACACTTGGCTTGCTTAGAGAAGTGAAAACTAAAAAGAAGATATGTCATATTTTATTATGACCAACAGTTTGATCTCAGCTGCGCAGTGAATCTAGCGTATGTTCACCAAATTACATTGCAGATAGGGTGGCAAAACTCCGTGCCACGATTGCTTCAGTTGATGAGGAGATGCTGAATATTTTATAAGGTAATATTCTCTGGCACGCGGCCGCATGCCATCGAATGCGCGTTGGACATTTTAACATCTGATGTAAATACCGGCCGTTTAGCGACACGTTATGAACCTCTATTGCGTACCGCTAGTTAGGAACTTTTACAATGCATGATTTACTGACTTCATCACAGTACCAATCTGTAGCTGGTGCAGTGCCCCACACAAGATCATAAGTTTGATTCGCGGAGTCGCTACAACCAAACTGTTGGCCATACACAACCCCAGTGTTACAATCCGCCATTTTTTACACGTTGTATAATGTTTAAATTCCTTTATTACTATTGCTTATTCACGTCTTTCTTTGCGCCCGTATGTTGTTCAGGAGGGTGGATGTCACACAAATACAATTTAAACTTACATCTGAATTTGGCACTTACGTTTATTTCCTAGCCGGGATTGGAACTCACAACTTTGCGATTCGGAGATAACAACTTGACCGCGGAGATCACCAGATATACTCGGAATCATTACATCGGGGAGCAGTGGAACTCAGTGTTGAATTAATGAAGGCGAGTCTCTGAAATGAACAGTGGAATACTTCAAATTAATTTTAGTCTAAATTTACTGACTCGTATTACGGACGCCGTCTGACTGAAGGTATTTTTCATGCCCGAGTCTTAGAAGCGTGGGAGCGCTAAGGGCGACCTAGGAGCGGGCATCGAATATCTGGTCGCCTTTATGCGCAAGGCGCTTGACTGGCACGCAGCCTTTCTCTCGACAACTCGCTTGACCCTATCATTTTAGGGTGTATTAATAAATAAAAAGATATGCTGTGCTAAATAGCCTGTACCGGAAATTCCATAAGTAAAATTTACTGTGAAACACTTGTTGTAGACCGTTTTCACTTAAAAAATATGTACACTAGTGAAAGAAATAAGAAATGGAAAATATAATCAACACATGGGAAATTTATTATATGGTAGTCATAAGAAAATGCCGTTAAGAAATACAGAACTGTTTTCAGATTGAGTTTTTAAATGTCCTGCGACTTTGCTCTTCGCTTTGTTTAGCAGCTTGGAAAATCGGCGGTCTTAAGGTATGCGCCTATCTGGCACTTAAACTGCGTTCCTGAGTTTTTAAAATACACATTTTTTCACGAAACTATTAAATGTGAGTCCAGTATACTGATCTACGAAAATAGCACACTTCTGACGAGGCCTGCTGAGTTCTTGTAGATGTCAGAAATATTAGAATCACCACTTCAGAGCACCCAAACACAGCTAAAATTGACTTTTCAAAGTACTTTTCTCAAAATATACATATCAGATACATACAAAAATATTAAGACCCCGGCATCGTACCTTGTAACACACACTCCGCTAATAAAATGATCGCATCACCGCTAAAAGTCCCATAGGTACACGCAGTACGTTAAGAACACTGCACGCCAGTTCAGAGCCTTGCCCTTAGTAGCGATGGAGCACTTCATGTGCGTAACATTGTAGCCCTTATCGCTCCCGCTCTGCTCGGCCTCAAACGCAAAAAATAGCTCCAGGAAGACTGACCTTTTAATACCTCACTGATTTCATCTATTCGTTTTTAAAATGTGGAGCCTGGGACAGCTTGCAGCTGCATCTGAACGAGATAGTGCACCGCCCCCCACACCTCCTGTATCAACCCACTCGCCCATTGTGAGAGACCCCAACACTCCGAACCTACAGAATACTTAAGGCTCCCGCCTACCTAGAGCTTTTTTCCACGTTGAGGCCGAGAAACGCGGGAGAAATAAGGGCGACACTGCCACGTGCATCAAGTACGTCATCGCCGCTAAGCGCAAGGCTCTCAACTGCCGCGCAGTGTTATCGTAGTACTGCGTGTAACTATGGGTCTTTAAGCAGTGATCTTATTATTTTATTGGTGGAAAGTTTGTAGGAAGGTTCAATGCAGGGCACTTGAGTATTTTCGTATGTATATGAAGCGTACGTTATGAAATACAGCACTTTGAAAAAACAGTTTTCGGCTATCTTGGAGAACTTTGAAATTGTGTTTCTAATGCGTGTGACGTCTTAATAGCACTCAACAGCTGTCATCTGATGTGTGTGTTGTTTTCGTAGAGCAGCACATGGGGCACACGTGTAATAGTTTTGTAGAAAAGCGAGCATTTAAAACATACTGCANACTTGAGTATTTTCGTATGTATATGAAGCGTATGTTATGAAATACAGCACTTTGAAAAAACAGTTTTCAGCTATCTTGGAGAACTTTGAAATTGTGTTTCTAATGCGTGTGACGTCTTAATAGCACTCAACAGCTGTCATCTGATGTGTATGTTGTTTTCGTAGAGCAGCACATGGGGCACACGTGTAATAGTTTTGTAGAAAAGCGAGCATTTAAAACATACTGCAGCGCATCTAAAGTGCCATTAGGCGTGAGTCTTAAGAATAGAGGAGAAACAGGCGCTTATACTGCCAACTCCAGCCACACATGCCAGTAAAATGACGTCACTTGCCAGCTAAATGTTGAAACGTCTTTCGCCAATCAGCGCATGGTAACATATCTGCCAGCGGACAGCCTAGCCAATAGGAAATCTTCCGCATCATTCAGTATCCAATTAGATTTCAGGCCCGTTACCAGAGCCTCGCACAGAAAATAGGCGACTTGGTTAGGCCTCATTAAAGGAACGGCTATGCCATTTCGCCTCTGTATTCCTATCCACTCTGTGCCAACCATAGACTAAAGTTGAGGTAAACCGTTTCTTCCTTCGTCATCTACGCATGTACCCAAAATTGACCTACCACAAACCAACACAACTGTCAGTCACATGGTAAACAGTAATGAACATGTTTTTCATATCTTAATTTTTATAAGCAAGCACTTTGTTTGATAAATAAAATGCTTTCATCAGTACGAATTAAATCAAACTTCATTACAAAATTGTATAGGCTGTTCACGGTAAAGTGAACACTTTTGTTCACCTAGTCACTTTTTCCTTGCAGCCATTTTTTTTTTATCTTTTAAAGACTTTTATAAATAAATATTGCCATGTGAGTAATAAATACAATGTATAATATATCCCATCGCACTCGGAAGTTAACGTCTAAGGCTAAATAAAATAAAATATATTTATTTACTATTTCTCCAATTCAGCGGGCTTTTTAAAATGCTCACTTTACAGTGAATAGCATATAGGAGGAATTTTAAATACATACATCACAAAGCATTTATTTGCATGAATTATATTGAAACCTGAAATCCTATCCACGTCGTTTATGATAGTCGGGTTGGCAGAAAAAACTGTTCAATGTTGGGGCTCGGAGTACGGTTGTGTGTAGCCAGCGAGATAGCTCCACCCCAAGCTCACTCTACTCTGTCGCGACACGCTCTGCAAGTCGCCCGCGATGCACCGGGGCTAGCAAGCGTTTTGAAGTAGGGTGGTGGATGGGGGGGGGGTAGGCCGGCGCGAGCTTGTCGCGACGCCTGCGCTTGTCGGTGATTACGAGGGACCCACATTTCACACACCGGAATCGATCCAGGTAACCCCTGGCTACGAGCTTGCCGGCGGCTGCGTCCGAGGGCAGCACCCCTCCCCACCCTCAAATCCTCGCACAACACCACCCCTCGCAAGACCATCTGCTCGTTCCCCGCCACCAGCGGGCTGCCGAGGCGGTGCATCGTACGCCATATTGGATCAATCTGTCCCCCTCCCGTCATTTGTATTTCGTGTGCATTTTTCAGTCTTCTTTAACGTAAGGAATAATATTATAGTCAATTCACTGTTTCTTCACTCTTTTTGAAACAAACCTTTGAAAAATCACCCAATGTGCGACGTGTTTGGTTGTTTTCTGAGTATGTTATGTATCACAAGCGTTTCATACTTCTGCTAACGTAGTAGTACCTTATTTTTTTACTAAATTTAACTTTTAATTATGCTTTATGTATAAATTACGCTATATTATTTATAATTAATACGAATTAAAACACAGACAAAAAAGATTTGTTGGTAATGCCTAATACTAAATAGTTCTTATGCAAAATATTATTACACTGAGTGCGTACGAATGCGGTGCGTAGTTCCTTTGGTGTACGCGCTTCTTTTCTAGACTCGGTTAAGCTTTGTTTGCATGAGGCGGAGGAATAAGCTGGAAGTATAACTTTTGCAGGGCTTAAGCAAATTTGGAAGTAACCGTGAATGAACTATACAAAACTTTCTGTTTTACTAAATGTTTTTCGGCTCTTTGTATTATCGCCTCTTTTGACACAGGCTATAAGAAAATTTTACAGCATGTATTGAGCCTAGTAAAAATATCAAACACCGTATCCGTAGGTCTAGACTTTAATAAATTTTACCTGCTAGTTACGTACATTTTAAAACTTCTTGCTAATTAGAAAGCTGTGATAAGCTCGGCACATAACTAACTCTTTTTTTATACAAAATTGGTAAATACTGTTGTGTTTTTTCAGTGATCAAGATCTGAGACTCGCTGCATCGTAATCTAGCGTACGACCGAATTTTTAAACATAATATTATTATTATAAATAATATTTTTTTTTGTTAAAGTAAACTACTATATATTTACACACACACATACACACAAACACACACACACACACACACACACACACAGTAAACCCCTGTCTTACATTTTTCAGTGGACCAGGAAAAAATGTTGCAAAATGCAGGAAAGTGTAGAGAGAGGGAAATTTATGCGGTAAAAATAGCAAATTGGACAGAAAAAAGCAGGTGTAAAATGCAGGAAAGTGTAAAATCAGGGAGTTTGAAAAATTTATTCTGCTTCTATTCTAGCAAAAAGTTTGTAGAAAACCCTAAATAAATTTTTTGTGTGATAAAATACAGCTGAAGTATGAATAATGGCGGCAAACTGGTCAATTGAAAAACAATAGCAGCCAGATGCTTTACCATATATCTGAGTCTACTATTGTTCTCCATTATTGTCACCCACGGATAATGAGGTGCATGGAGTTGGTGATTATCTGAGATTGAATTAGTGCGAGACTTTGCTCAAATCTGTATCCAAGACATTATCAGTTGAAATGATACGATTCTTGGCGAAGGGGGTGCGACTGATCATAAAAAATATGCCGAGTACACTTCCATAAACACTGAGATTACGGTTATGACTTACCGTTACACCGCACTGTGAAATTAACACGAGATCGTTCTGATTCTTGGAACGTAAGCTATTAAGTAACTCTGAAAATTCGTGTAAACATCCATCAATTTACAGTGGAAATGACTAAATATACGCAAAGAACTTTAAATATTCTAGTACAAACAAACAGAAAAATTCTTGATCTGTTAACAAACTAGAAAACCTGGTGTTTCCAAAAGTCGTGAAACACCGTTAAAATAGGAAGGGTTCAGAATAAAACTTACTTATTACTACAGAACAGAAAAGTTCACGAATTTATCAGATGTCAGGCTAAAAATGAAATAAAGTTAGAGCTACTTATTGACAGAATCACAATTCATTAAACGAAGACATGAAAACTGAGTCATATCTAAACGTACAAGTGATCTCTCACGAAAAGTCAGTGGGGTATCAGCATGTGACGTCAACTGGAGCACGCAAGATATTTTAAAACGTAGGGGAAATATTAAATAACGCTACGCGCGTGAATTTGTTTCAATTTTATATTCATTACTGACTGGAGATAGAAATATTTAGCATTTATCGAGTGGGAATAAATAAGGATCAGTGCGAGTTAGCGCCCTACAGCTGTAATAATATGCGCAGTTATTACAAATAACTGCAAAATCTGTGAAACTGTGTCACTCACTGATATTTTAAATAAGTTCCCGTTGGTAATATTCACTATCCATTAATATTAAATTATAATTTATAAATTACACCGTTCAGTCTTTAAGCTAATGTGCATACTGTACAGAAAACCATTCGGTTTAACCAGGGCCCAGTTGTTGAATGGCGTATCTTGTTCGGCGTACGTAAACTATACATTAAGGTTAGTGACTATAGCTTACATCAAATATAACTTTTACTTAAATAATAATTAAAAACACCTTCAATACAAGTAAGGGAAAAANTGACTATAGCTTACATCAAATATAACTTTTACTTAAATAATAATTAAAAACACCTTCAATACAAGTAAGGGAAAAAATAATTTTTTCAATAATTATATATTATCACAAATGAAATCAATACTATATCAAATTATTTTAGTTGAAAAAANAAAAATAATTTTTTCAATAATTATATATTATCACAAATGAAATCAATACTATATCAAATTATTTTAGTTGAAAAAAACGTCAAAATCTTTTCAGTGGATAGCAGCTGTTTCAAACAGCTGTTGTAGCACAAAAAATATTTTGTTATCCGTTAAATTTGCAATTCTTCATTGATTTATAATGCAATAGTGTTTATAAAGGGATGGTGGTTTAAGTGTCAAATAAAATGCACTCTGGCCCAAAAATAGTTAGATACATAGACGGAATGGAACAAAAGGAATGCAAACTATGCATGCATTGCAAGGTTATGTGATTTCATTGCAATGATAACCATAATAGATAACAACTAAAAGACAGTTGGCAGTACGGGCATACTGAGATACCATGTCAGTATGATGTAGTACCCCTTCGGGCCTGGATACATGCGCCGATTCTGCTCGGGCGGGAGCCGTACAGCCTTTGTGTCATACCCTGCGGCAAGTCGGCCCCCCCACGGCTGTTTTAAATTGCCCTCGATACCCGCTAGATTGGCAATGGCATGGAGTTGACGTTGGAGCTCATTCTACGCGCGTTCTATCAGGGAGAGATCGGGGGGCCATGCTGGCTACGAGTATCTCAACATGACGCAGGCATTCCACAGGACATATGTACTGTGTGTGGATGAGCGCTTTTTACAGACTGTGAAAACGTTCTCTTTACGGACTGTGCGTTTCATCAGGGGCTAACACACGAGGTCGCAGGATGTCACTCTGGCCTATCGCTGTGACACCAGGATACGGCAAATCATTACGAGAATGTCCTGAAGTCATTTCCTATGGTTCCCCACACCATAATGCTTGAAGAAATGCCGGCGAGGTTTTTTANTACGAGAATGTCCTGAAGTCATTTCCTATGGTTCCCCACACCATAATGCTTGAAGAAATGCCGGCGAGGTTTTTTTAAGATATTTCCGGTGTGTGTCCTTCCCCATCGGCGTTGCTATGTTTGCACACATCGGTCATCCGTGGTAATGCAGAACCGAGATTCATCACTGGACACGATGCGTTGCCACTCATCACACCGTTTCTCCCTCTTACGGCACAACTACAAACGCCGCCGTCTTTGTCTTGACGTTAACGGCAGCCTATGATTGGGATAGTGATCCAGTTGCCTAGGCATTGTACAAATGGCAAAGGTTGTTGAAGGGAGACTAATAACTGTGTCCAGAAGGCAAAATCTGACGTTACGGAATCGCGTAATGTTTAGCGCACAATGCAGAAAGCCCACATTTGTGTGATCTGTGTTGCTCAACCAGCAGCTTCACGACATGTCTGGATGCCATCACATACACGCTGATTCCAATATCGGCCCCCGCTATCATCAGAATGTCTCGAATGCCGGATAATTGCACGATTCATCCATTCGGGCCTCGTTGAGACGTACAATATAGTTTCTACGAAACTCTGCAACAATTTTGGTGGAACCACGAATGCACTCTGGTGGCCGTTCTAGATGTAACAGATCAAACCATTTATAGATACAGTTATGGCGAGCACGTGTATCAAACAACGTCCAATTTAGACCAGTCCTTCTTGGTATTTCACCTTTTTTGTCAATCATTGCATTTTTAACGTGAAACCATTTAACGACTCAGTGTTTCTTACTGGGCGTGCTTGCTAATGCACCACATCACGATGATATGACGAGGAATCTGATCGAAATTGGTTTCAGCCCAGCTCCTTCAAGACCCAAAAATTTATGTACATCAAATTGGCGTCTCATAAGTTTGAAACCGACAATAGGGCTGACATGTCGTCTTCATCCTCTGTGCATGAACACGCGACGTAAAACTCAAAGTCTGATTTTTGTTTGTAAAATATTTAGCGTTTTTAGCAAGTACTGACTCCTGAACTGTATAGAAACCGTACTGAGCTGTCTGCTTCGTTAATCATACTCATAACCAATACTCAAGGTTTAACAGGACAACGAAATTTGCCCAAGTTCTCAGAAGTGAGTTTTTCCCTCGTTTTTGTATCACCTTTATGATACGCACAATATTCTTACTACTAAAGCCAGTCCTGCACGTTACATTATCTGTTACCTTTTATTAAGACTCACCCATATAAGAAGATAATTTAAACATAAGTTGATACTGAAGCGTTGCCTAAACCACTGGCAGAAAAGTGTAAAAAGAAGTTACATTAATTCATAAGGCAAGAAAAACGCCATGGCACTGAAAATAATGTGTGTGTTTTAGGTAAACTATATGTGGTAAAACACCGCAATTAGTCGGCTAAGACATTTGGATAAAGGAACTCCAGTAATAAATCAGTTATATATAAAATAAAATGGTAATGCCATCGAAAATCGAAAACAGGATGGCCGTTCAAGAATCGAATCCGGGGCATTCAGAATTATGGTACAATGTTAATAAAATGGCATCAACAAATTTTGAAGCAGAACTGCACTACCATTGGCCAAGTTTAAATACTAGCATATATTAAAAATACGTTAGATATCTCGCACATAAAATCATTAATGTTTTTATATACAAAATAAAAAACATTCTGGTCACTCTCTGTATCCGTGCTTTCCACATTTCTCCAAGCAGACACTGGGCCAGATACGGAAAAATGCGCAGAAGACAAATCAAGTCTGTTTTGTCTTTAATCTATACGCAGATGCATTGTGCGGTACAAAACAGGTGTTCGTACTCACTAGCAGCGTTTACTTGCTTGCATTTGATTAATTATACTCTTAAAGTTGCTAGGCCTTGACGAATAAATGTTAGTGATAAACTTGCTTTTCTGTATTAGAAAAATTGTAAAATACGACGTTAAATAAAGTCACTGTTCACCTATAGTAATGCCCCACATATATACGACTGTAGATATTTGTTAATTTTCGCAAATGAGAATCGTTCCAGACGATTCCGCTGGTCGGCGGGTTTTCACGGGGATCTCCCGTTTCCTCTGGCCCTGCATTTCGGCACTGCCCCATTCTCACCTCATTTAACCCTCAACGACTCTCCCGACCTAGCTGTTAAGGCCCACCCGAGTATCTCAACTTATTTTTGTTAATTTTATGATTCCATATTATTCCCGTCAAACATAACATGGCATCACAGTTGCTTAAAACTTAATAATCTCACATTCAACAGATAAATGGAAGTATTAAAGTGTTTTAGAACCAGGAAAAATTAAGTTTTGACATATTTTACATCAGCAATACCTTTCGCAGAAAAAAAGGGGGATGGATCAGCTGAACTAAAGTCATGTGTTCGACAGGCACCAAAATACCTTAATTTGGCAGACAGGCAGCTATTTGAGACTGCAGCTAACAAATAGTCAACTGTTAAACAGGCCGGCTTGTCGACTGTCAGCTATTCGATAGGTCAGCTGGTTAACAGACAGCTGTTCGACACATCACCTGATAGCCATGCAGTTGTTGGACAAGCTAGCTCACCAATAGTCAGCTATTTGACAGGCAGCTGGCAGAGACACAATCCAGTAATGGAATTACAAAAACTGGGAGTTTCCCGATGAAACGTCAGAATAAACTTGATTAAAGGAAAACCAGTAGGCAACTGGTTAAAGTGGGAGGGCTGATGGCCCCCCTCCCGCCCCGGGCCCATTTAACAAAAAAAAAA
>NQII01002041.1:185166-252333 GCA_002778355.1 Clitarchus hookeri
TTTAAAAAAAAAAAAAAAAAAAACAGCTATAACGACCCAACAAAGATCAAAGATAACAAAACTGGAGGCATAAATTCGGAAAAAGAATCTGAAACTAATACGGAAATAGCCATTGAAGAAAGGAAACGACCATCGTTTAAGACGACTCGGCGCGAAAACGGTACTTGAGATATAGGCCATGGCTGCGAACGGAATGACAGGAATGGACTTGTGATGCAGTTAATAACTACAGTAGTAGTTAGTGACACTATAGGTGGTATAGTACATTAGGGCGTGTCGATTTGGAGATCAAAAATAAAAATTCGTGATTTTTGTGAATGAGGGGGTCCAAAAATGTGCCTTTTGATGTGCAATATCCTAATTTAAAAGTTTTTTCCTTATTCATAAAGATTTAGCTTGGTAAATTTGCGCTTGATTATAATCTATATTGAAATTTCCGAAAAAAAAAGGGGATAACTTAATATTAACTCCAACAAAATTTGCTCAAAAAGTGGTTTAATGAGCTCAAACTATTTTATTTATATTTTGTCTTTATTATGAAACACTGAAAACACATTGTAAAAAATGTAAAAAGCTTCAACCAACAATATTCATCAAATCTTGCTTCGATTCATTCCTAGACATCATTCTTCTGCTTGCTTCCTGGCCTCTAATGAATCCTTCTCGTTTCTCATGAGTATACACTTTGCCAGAAGCCTCTGTTACTTGTTTCACACACCTCTCTATGGACTGTCCATGACATGGCCACTTTGGAACTTGCATTGGCTCTTTAACAAACTTTCTTATTTCTGATATTTTGAGTTTACAAGTAAGTGGAGGTTCATATACTTTTCTGACCAGTCTATCAGTTCCAAAAGGGAAGTTGCATTTGGATATACTGCAGGTGTTTTCCTAGGCCGAACAGATAGGTCTCCTGGTGTATCATCATCTTCATTCCTTAATTCAATTACCTTCTGGACCTCTGCTTTCCTTTCTTCTTGGTCCTCCGAGCATAAAAGTGTCTAAAGCACCATTTCACTAAATGCAAACCACTATGAACATTGGATTTTTGGCAAAACAATATCTGCTACTGCCTTCTTCTGAGATTTTAGGAGGTTCAATAAATAAATAATGTGGCGAGGTCCTTCCACCCAAGAGAATTTTCATTTAATTGTAAACCAGCAGGGATAGTAGACGCCAACAATGTATTCCACAAGCAGTTGTAACGTTTTCAAGTTGTTGCCTTTAAGGCCATGTTTTGAAACCCATATGCGACAAACCCTATTTGCAGTTGTTAGCCACAGAGAGTGGCTTACAGGGCCAATTTCTAGTAATGCCAGATCAATTGGAAGTACACCTGTCATTATGGCCTGAGTTATCCTGTAACCATAAGCCTGATCTGTAGAGAGATCTTTGACAACAGTGTCACTCAATGGAACCAAAGGCTCTGGAAAGGATATTCTGACAAATGAGGGATTGATTTCAAGTTCTGTTGCAGCATCAAGCATGTTGTCAATCTTACCACTCCACTTGTTAGGCAAAGTTTTTCCATCCAATTCAGTGATCAAGTGTTGCAAAGGTAGCTCATTAGTATGAAGAGCACAAACCAACCAGATGAGTTTACGATTCAGCTTTGCCTCAACGCAATGCATGACCCCTCCTTCCCAACCAGTGTTAACATTCGTTGAGTCACTTTTATCAATGCTGTTTTCCTTTAAAAAAAATCCACAAGATGGTTAGCAATAACTTCAGCAGGTTTCCTTTTCGTTAAGTCTTTCTCTGGAGTAAAATGGCAAAGATACCTTCCACCTGGCTCACTGCAAACAGTGTAATGCTCTTCTTTCACAATACTTGGAAACTGATGACTTGAGTTATCTGCCTGTAACAGAACTTTAGTGAAATCTTGGCGTCCATCAAAGAAGATACATTCAATATTGCCTGTCCTGCATCGAGCATGAAATTCTTCATCAAGTGCTTTCATGACTTTTTCTTGTGCCCTTTTTACTTTATTATGATCAACCACAAGTCTCCTGTCTCCTTCAGTAATTAATCCTGTCTCTTTCAGTAATTAATCCAGCATCCAAAAATGCAGCTGTTGTAATGGCAGCTGTAGCACGTAGACCGACACCATACCTAACACTTTGCAATGCAACATTGTGCAATTGTAATGTATTATATTGACTTGTACTTGAAGTAGAAGGTACATCAGAATCATCACATGGAATTTGCAAAGGATCTTCACATTATTCATCTGTAACATCAGTTGGCTCTTCATCTTCGTCGGATAAAATAACTTCATCTGGTTGTAATGTTAATTCTTCCTTACTTTTCATCTTATATTCAGAAATTCTTCTTTACTCATCTTCTTGCCTCTTCTGATTTTTTATTTGTCTTCTGTGCTCAGGTAGATCTGGTAATCCAATTTTATGCTGTCCAACAGATCCAACCTTCTCTCTTTGACTATTAATAAACACTAGTTCTTTGACAGGGATCTTCATATCCTTAGAACAAGAGCAGGAGATGTGCACTTAATGTTTAGAGTCGCCACCACCTGGACATGCACCCTCAAATTCTGGACATAGCTTAATCTCACACTTTCAATTGAGGATGTCAAAGAGCTTGTCTAACGTTGCTATGAAAGCTCCTTTCACTTCCAGTTTTCCTCTGCCAAGTGATATGTTTTTGGCCTTTTCCCAGTTTTCTTCTATCTTCTTCAGGACTGTGACTCTTGAATTTAAAATTGGCACCACAAAACAACTGTTTGCTCGCTCCCACTGTTCAAGCACTTTTGGATAAATATCCTTTGCAAGAGTGGCTGCTGGGTAATTTGTGACATTCTCTACACTCTGTTCTCTTAGCAGAAGCCCATATCTTAGAACATCACGCAGAGTTGGGAGTTCGGAAGGCAGCATTTCTCGACCAGTTCCAATGAAGTTACTCATGTGAGTGGAAGTTGCCAATCTTGTCTTCCTTTTAGTAGCCATGGTTCCGAATTTCAGATTTTGAAATTAGAAGAAACTATTTATGCCTGAAAAAAAAGGCACTATTTGCATGATATTTATAAAAATTAATAAAAAGACACTCAGCTGCAAATGAGTATTGCTAGTTTAAACACTTTTACGAGTGGCATAAAATATTCTTACAGATGTCATAGTATAATATAAATATATTCTAAACCTTAGAGCAGAATTACAAACAGAAATAATTATAAGAAGGCACTTATGGAGAGAAGACAGTTTGCTGCGAATTTTACATGAAACGTGAAAATATCACGAAATTGAAGTACCTATTTACCAAGCAAACCAATGTAATTGCCAGTTCATGTAAATATATTTGTGAATCGCTAACCAAAATACAACTTTTTGACCCCCCTCATTTTTTGAAAAAGGAAGACAAAAAATTCGACACGCCCTAATAGTACATAGAATTAGAATCCTCTTAATGTGTGGGGAACGGTGGTGGTTTGCAAGTCAACCGCGCCAATTCCATACTCCGAGTACCAAGGGCAAATAAAGAGTAAAAATAGATTGAGATGACAATTTATGGAACAATTTGTTTATCGCTTTATATCCTGGCNGGAACAATTTGTTTATCGCTTTATATCCTGGCAATTACTATAAGTTTAATTATTGATTAAATAAACATAGACTGCTAGTTAAATATAAAATAGAGAGTTCAATGATAAAAAAATAATTGAACAACTTTGTTATGAAATCTGTTATTAAAACAGTGTTTTCGATTATCTTCTTAATGTACTAATACCACTAAACAGAAATCTAAATTTACTCTGGATGTGCTTATTTGTATTAAAAACCATTACAGTGTCAACTNCGCTAACCAAAATACAACTTTTTGACCCCCCTCATTTTTTGAAAAAGAAAAACAAAAAATTCGACACGCCCTAATAGTACATAGAATTAGAATCCTCTTAATGTGTGGGGAACGGTGGTGGTTTGCAGGTCAACCGCGCCAATTCCATACTCCGAGTACCAAGGGCAAATAAAGAGTAAAAATAGATTGAGATGACAATTTATGGAACAATTTGTTTATCGCTTTATATCCTGGCAATTACTATAAGTTTAATTATTGATTAAATAAACATAGACTGCTAGTTAAATATAAAATAGAGAGTTCAATGATAAAAAAATAATTGAACAACTTTGTTATGAAATCTGTTATTAACACAGTGTTTTCGATTATCTTCTTAATGCACTAATACCACTAAACAGAAATCTAAATTTACTCTGGATGTGCTTATTTGTATTAAAAACCATTACAGTGTCAACTNACTAATACCACTAAACAGAAATCTAAATTTACTCTGGATGTGCTTATTTGTATTAAAAACCATTACAGTGTCAACTTACAGCACATGTCATGAGTAGAAAATATTCCTCCTTGCGCCGAAATTCTGGAAGCTCCTAGACATTCTTCCCAAGTTCGCTTACAACTCTGGCGAGATTTGTGGCAGTGAAATGTCTCTCCGCTTCCCCGTAACTCGCTTGCGTAATCAGATTTCCGCCGCAAACTTTCCACCGCTATTCGCACAAGCAGAAGCGCCTTTGGATCGCAATATCGCGTCGATAGAGCAAGGTTCTCAACAAACTTCGCTTCTACAACCAGTCGGCGAAAGTTTCAAGTCGAGACTCACTGCAGGCTTCTGTGGCTACGTGACATTTAAGCAAATGAAATATCATGTATGACATACGGATACTGTATACGGAATAGTTTTATTTTTAATATGTGTTTTATATTTGAGTAGGTGCCAAATCTATGGTACTCTCCGATTCATCAAATATCTAAATTATTATGTTTTTCTAAATCAAATTAATTCAATCATGAAGTGCTTTACTTAATTTAGTTCGTAGCGTGTCAATTAAATTTTACGCATTAAACATCCATTTTTTGACGATGCATCTTCATTTAGATGTTAGTTAAGTCCTCAGTATTTTTTTCCCGTTTATTTGATTTATTAATTTTATCGGACCATTGTTATTTTGTNAGATGTTAGTTAAGTCCTCAGTATTTTTTTCCCGTTTATTTGATTTATTAATTTTATCGGACCATTGTTATTTTGTCCTTGAATTTAACCTATTTCCAAGCTCCAGGTTTCTCAGCTTGTAGCTACCTTAACTGGACGGAGATTGAATNTTGTCCTTGAATTTAACCTATTTCCAAGCTCCAGGTTTCTCAGCTTGTAGCTACCTTAACTGGACGGAGATTGAATTAAGAATTCAATCCATTAATTTCCGTTAGTTAATTACATTTGAAATGTATTTAATTAAATTAATTTTACGAGTTTTATGCCAATGCATGTTTACTTTTGTAAGTGAAAGGAAAGGCATCTTAGCCTGAACATTGCCAACTGTAATAAAAACTGAAAATATAAATAAATCATCTACGCAATAAAATAGTGGATACTTATCCTTCCTATTCCCCTCCTCCTCATAAAGCGAAATGTTATTTCCTAATTTAAATGTTCCCCTTGGACCGTGGTGGTTAGGGTAGCTTCGGCCCACAGGTTTCAGGTTCGAATTCCAAACAACCCACGGATTTTTTGGAANGGACCGTGGTGGTTAGGGTAGCTTCGGCCCACAGGTTTCAGGTTCGAATTCCAAACAACCCACGGATTTTTTGGAAATTCATATTATGTATGTTGTAAGCCACTACCCCAATAGCTTACCAGCAAAAAAGTGAGAACATCAATAAGCACTATTAAATACATAATTTTCCTTTCTCACTTCGCTGAGCGCTTAGCACTAAAAATTTGNTGAGAACATCAATAAGCACTATTAAATACATAATTTTCCTTTCTCACTTCGCTGAGCGCTTAGCACTAAAAATTTGAACCAGTTAATATGTATTATTATAACTGTAACTAAAAATCATACATTTCATAATTTAGATTGTGAGTGGGAAGATTTTTATTCACAAGTCGCAAGGAACGAAGTATAAGCTGGTTATAATTAAAATTCCATTATATTTACGACATTATTATACATAATTTTACTAAATATAACATGCGGAGGGACATAAAGTTAGATTAGCGTCACCTTTTGATTTATTATTGGGGTGGATATCTTCTCACCCACCTCCTGTAAACTCGTCGCCATTGACTGGTTGTCGTTATGGCAACGGCGATCGTGCGCGATGACGCTGCGCCCAGGAGGGCAACTTTTCGTCTCGGTGGCTGGCAGCAGACAGACAGCTCTTCTGGATGCGATAAGCATTTATTAATGATTGTGTATTATAAAATTGTCCTGGCAAAACTGCTGATAGCTTGTTTTGTTTCGGTAGGACCGCGTTTGTGTCTCCCAGGTGTTTGCAAATTTTCCTGAATTTGGTGGCGTGTATCAACCGTGCGTTCACCAAGTGTGTTGGTTCAAAGATAGTTTCACGCTGGTGCTGAACACAACACAGTGTTGGTTTGAGACATATACGGCATTACATGACATGAAATACTTCGCACGCATCATTGTTAAATATTTCCCTTGCAATTACATAAATACTCAAAAAAAGGTTTTTCATAAATAAAAACAATAAGAGGATTTAGATGAGTCGTGTACAAGGGGCTGGGTGTCTGGAGCTGGAGCCGAGAATTTATTATTTTTACTTTTTCCTTTAAAAAAATTCCCTTTTTCAGTTGAATAGGCCATTTTTAGATTACAATATATCTTTTTCGTCAAAATTTTCCTGTTCCACTTAAAATTTCCTGCTTTTCCCTCAAAAAGCACCGAGCCCCCCTCCTCTCATTCGCAAAGGACAAGCACTTTTTTTTTTTTTTTTTTTTTTTTTTTTTTTGCGAAAACGAGACATTGGAAGCATTTGGGGAGCTCGTTTTTACCTTGAAACAAAAATAATTCAAAATATGCAAACCAATTTAATAACAGTTTTAAAAAACTAAAAAAAAACCTTAAAAAATTAAAAAATTATTTAAAGAAGTGTATAAGGGAGATCCAGAGATCGATGACAGGTGGATCGACTAAGCTCCCAACACGACCGGCCCTCGCTAGGTCGACCAGTGTCCATCTCGTCCGCCATGTTGTATGTCGGTGACCTTGATCTTTGACTTTGACCCCGATAACCTTTTACATTGAAAACCAAAATATTCCAGAATAACCCAAAAAAAAAATTTCATTCGAAAAAAATTTAAAACCTATGTAAAAACTACAATGACATTATCCGAATGCTATCTAGGAACCAGGTGATCTTGAGCTTGACCGAAGATATTGACCTTGTATGACTTTAAACACAAAAAATTACAAAATTCTCCAAGAAATAATAAAATTAAATATTACATATATTATAAATACTAATAAAAATTATAATTAAAATTTGTTTTAAAAAATTTAGATTTCCAAATGTTTTATCAGCAGCACATCCAGCAAGAAACTCACCCTCACCAATGTTGTTTCTCAATGGTTGATTACTTGTGTTTGCTTCACCCACCAAACGGGTTTTTTATTGCTTAATTATTCATGCTCGTTCGACCCTACCCCAATTTTTCTCATTGGTTATTTAGTCGGCAGGCCTCAACCCCCCTCACCATTGCTTATTCTGCCGAATGCACTCTACCCACTATATTAATTTTTATTTTAACATACGTTTTCATTTTCATCACCCAGACGTTGCTAGTGTATTAATTATCAATTTTGCCACCAGAAGAGTTGCCGATTAAGTCATCATGTAGGTTGTTGTCGACCTTGCCTTGGCTCTAGGTGACTTTTAAGTCAAAACATCTAGAAAAAATTACAAAATTGAAAATATCTCTATAATCGCGGGAGAATTTACATTATTGACACATACTGCCATATTAGATTACATTTTTGTTAGTCACCTTTCCATCATGCTCAGTCATTCCTTCCCATCTGTGTTCCATCCACCATCCTATATTTTATCCATGCTTTGTTATGCCATGTCAGCCATCTTAGTTTCCATCACTACCACCATCTTGCATAACATCGTCGCCATTTCCCCCACATACTTTTGCTGTATCATTCCATGTAGGCCATTTATGATTTAATTTGTTTAAGCTACCAGGCAAGCCAGCGAAACAAACAATCTCTCATGCTTTGTCATGTCATGTACACCATCTTTGATTTAGTTATTTTAATTACTTTCCTTTGATTCCCTATCATTCCTACATGATTAAGTCATATAGCCTAATATTATACTTTATTCATGCTCTACCATTCCACCTCGATTTAGTAACCTGCTGATTTCTCGGTCCCCTCGAATCACCATATTGGATTACACCACTTCTGCAATCATTGATTATAACGTATGATCTTGTCATTTAACCATCAAGATCTTCCATTTAGTCCGTCATTTGTGTTTACTAGAATTATAACAGCGATGTATTAGAGCAGGACTGGACATGCAGACATTTATGTAGGACCTCTCTTCGCCATATACTGCAATGAAGCAGGTCTGGCGAGGCTCGACTCAGCCTTCAACATTCCTTCCCAAATTTCTAACACTTCAGCAGCTTACTTACAAGACTTCTAAATGCAACCTGCTTAGAATGTATAACAGTATTAATTTCCTTGTTTTTTTGTACGCTCAGAATAAACCTTTGCTACATTAAAATGATTATGTACATTCAGTGATTGACCTACACAAGAAATCTTGAAGTATTAACTTTCAAACCATAATATTTTGCCCACATCATTTAATTTATTCTTATTTTCATGCTCACTTACAGAATCGGCTTGTAGTGGCAGATCTGAAAACCAGGCCTTCCATATTCCCTATATCAGGGAAAGTAGCCATGCTAGGATAAGGTACATTAGTACTAGCGAGAACTAAAACACTTTTGTTTATTCATTGAAAAAATGTTTGTTTTCGTACCTCAGACTACATACATAAAAAAAACAGAATCCTCAAATTCTCCATACTATACATTCAGTGTCTTCCTATAAAAAGCCTCAACCATTGGATGAAGAAATCAGCCGGCGGGCATTCAAGACTGCAAATGAAGCGCTGTACAACGTTGATAGCATTCTAAGGCTGTAGAGGCCTTTAAAGAAAAATTTTGTCGTTAAGAAGCAAAATATGGTCTAAGGGTTCCGGGTGGTTGTTTGTTAGCGTAGACTGTCTTGAGCTGCGTATAAGCAGATTATATTAATTATGTGAAAAGTGAGCATGTTGATGGAAAGACACTGTATGTATAGTATGGAAAATGTGAGGATTCAGTTTTTTTTAAGTTTGTAGTCTGATGTATGTAAAAATACATGCTTTTTAATGAATAAACAAAAATGTTTTATTTCTGGCTAGTGCTGATATACTTTATCCTAGCATGCCTACTTTCCCTGATGTAGGGAATATGGTAGCCTTGGTTTTCAGATCAGCCACTACAAGCCGATACTGTAAGTGAGCATGATAATAAATATAAATGAAATGATGTGGATACAATATTATGATTTGAAAGTAAATAATTCAAGATTTATTGTGTAGGTAAATCACTGAATTAGCATAATCATTGATAATGTAGCAGAGTTATATGCTAAATACAAAAAAAGAGCATATTTATACTGTAATACATTCCAAGCACGTTGCATGTATTAATCTTGGAAGTAAGCTGTTGAAGTATTAGAAATTTGGCCCTGAGACATGTAGGGAGGGGAGTTTGAAGGCTGAGTCGAGCCTAGCTAGAACTGCTTCATTGCAGTATATGGCGAAGAGAGGTCCTACATAAATGTCTACATGCCTGGTCCTGCTCTAATACACCACAGTTATTTTTCTAGTAAACACAAAAGACTAACTAAATGGAAGAACTTGATGGTTAAAGGACAATATAATATGTTATAATCAATGATTGCAGAAGTGACGCAATCCAATATGGTGGTTTGAGAGGACGGAGCAATCAGCAGGTTACTAGATCGAGGTGGAATGGTAGAGCATTAATAAAATATAATATGATGGCCTACGACTAAATCATGTAGGAATGATAGGGAATGAAAGAAAGGTAACTAAAAAAAAACGAAATTAGAGATGGTGAATATGGAATGACGAAGCATTAGAGATTGTAAATATGGAATGACGAATCATTAGAGATTGTATGTTTCGTTGGCTTGCCTGGTAGCTTAAACAAATGAAATCATTGATGGCAGACATGGAATGATAAGAGCATAAGTATGTGGGAAAGATAGTAACGATGTTATGTAAGATGGTGGTAGTGATGGAAACTAAGACGGCTGACATGGAATAACAAAGCATAGATAAAATATAGGATGGTGGATGGAACACAGATGGGAAGGAATGACTGAGTATGATGGAAAGGTGACTAAGCAAAATGGAATCAAAGATGGTAGTCGGTGTTAATAATGCAATTTCTCCCTCCATTTTTGGGAATTTTTTTCAATTGTGTGATTTTTTTATAGACTTTTGGGTTAAAGGAAACCTAGGGCCAAGGTCAAGGTCGACAACAATCTACATGGTGGTGGGATCGGCAGCTCGTTTGGTGGCGAAATCGATAATTAATATACTAGAATCACCTAGGTAATGAAAATGTAAACGAATGTTAATGAAAAAATGAATATGGTGGGTAGAGTGCATTCGGTAGAATGAGCAAAGATGAATAGGGAGGGGGGAGGGGGGGAAGTAGAAGCATGTCAACTAATTAACCAATCGTAAACACTGGGGTCGCGTCGAACGAGCATGAGTAAGAAACCAATAAAACCACTTTTGGGTGGGTTAAGCGAGCACAAATAATCAACCAATGAGATACATTTGTGGAGAGAGTGGAGGGGAATCGACTAATTAACCATTGAGAAACATTTGTGAGGGTCAGTCGTCTGCTGGACGTGGTACTGAGGGTACCTTCGTAAAATTAAAATTTTTAAAATACATTTTTAATAATAATATTTTATAATTATTTATGTTTTATGAGTAAGTTAAGTTTTTTATTTCTTAAAGAGTTTTGTGATTTTTTGGGTTAGAGATAATACAAGGTCACGGTATCAAGGTCAAATTTTAAGTTCATGGTCACTTGGATTCAATATTATGATTGGGTCATGGAGGATGGTCGGCTCCAGTTCCCCGTTCCATCTAATCCAGAACATTCGATATTTTTACTTCTTATATATTTCTGAAATAAAAATAATTATTTTTAAAATTATTATTTGCTATTTTTTTAATTTTTTGGTGTATTTTTGAAAAAAATTTAGCGACTTTTTTGGGTTCAAAATCATTAAAGATCAAGGTATTGTAAAGATCAAGGCAACTTGGATCAAAGATGGCAGTTGGGTTACATCAGTGTAACTTTTACTTCTGTTAAAATTTTTTTCGAATTAAACATTTTTTGGGACATTTTGGAATTTTTTGGGTTTTTAATGTATAGGTTACCGGAGTCAAGGTCAAAGGTCAAGTTCACCGACATTTAACATGGCGGACGAGATGAACACTGGTGCGGTGCTCTGGCGAGGGCCGGTCGTGCCGGGAGTTTAGTCGATCCACCTGTCAATGAACCCTGAACTCCTTTGTATACATATCTAAATATATATTTTTAAACATTTTATATGTTTATTTTTTTTATTTTTTCATAAATTTTTGGAGTTTTTCAAATTTTTTGGAGGATTTTTTCGAATTTTTGTGGTAACCAGGTTATTTAAGGTCATGGTCACAGTGTCAATGTCAAGGTCACAGGTAAAAAACGTGCCCCCCAATTTCTTCGAATGGCTCGTTTTTGCCAAAAAAGGTGGGGGGGGCTTATTTTTTTGCAAATGAGGGGCTTGGTAATTTTTGCGCGAATAAACGGCAAATTTTTAGGGAAAAAGAGAAATTGTGAGAGAAAAAGCGAAATTTTAAGCGAAAAATAGCCTACTCCAACAGAAAAATGGGAAATATTAAGAGAAAAAAGGGGAAAAGGGAAATTTCTCTTGGCTCCTAATCCGGATCCCCAGCCCCTTGTGACCGAGTCATTTAATTCCTACTACTAAAAACTTACATTGTTTTAATATGAACAAAAAAATACATATCTTTTCTAGTTTCTTTCCTTTTATTCCGCAGGTTTAATTTTAATATTTTGATGCATAAAGGAAAGCACTGGAGAAAATTACACACACACACACACATACACACACATATACATATATACGTATATATATATATATATATATATATATATATATAGAGAGAGAGAGAGAGAGAGAGAGAGTTAATACTCCCTAGGCCGCCAATCATGCTCTGGATGTGAGCAAGTGCGAAGTAGCCATAACGTCACCTCTTTACAGTTCGCTATGACTATCATGCACAATTCACGTGCTGAATTAAATACGATATAGGCCTTTGGCGATAGTTTATTTATTTCTGCTACGATTTGCTGTGTGAAAAAACAAAAACCATTTAAAAGGCTTGACAATATTATTAAATGGTAATTAAAATCAACTTATGGACAAAGATTTAATTTTTTTATTTTATAAATTATAGGTATATAAATAGATACTGTGATGGAGTATCCCCACCTCAGTATCGACCACAACCTCCCAACCCAACCTCTGCAAGTATTACCTAAGGGATCTGAGTAAGGAAGGTATGCGAATCATTAATTCCAAATTCCCAATAAAGCGAAAACTTTATTTGACCCCACAGGTTTTTCCAGATTAGCAAGCTAGAATAAAACGTCTTTAAATACGTAAAGTTTTTAACATGTAATCATGGTTTTCACCTCCCTGTGTTCTCTTAACAAGCCACTCATATTTATATTACGGTTCACTCAGAATTTCTAAAATACATTATACAAAATGTCTTCCATATATAATATCCATTATTATTTCCTAATACTATATTGAACATCCATGAGAAATAGAGAGAAAACTATATTAATGGATCTATGTGAGAGGCTCTTCAAACCCACTAGTAAGTTCCTTTCCTACTTGGGCACACAACGACCCACACAGCATCTCCGCCAGTCCCGAGTCAAGGGCACTCCCCTCATCATACACCTCTCAGATGCAAGTAATGCTCACTGATCCACACCCTCTCACACTCCCTCCTTCGTAAAGGTAATCTCCATGTCCAAGACATCACAAAAACCCATTCGTTTATCACGCCTTCCCCCAGTGTACCAGGACCGCATCAATATCTCTACTACACGGATTTAGTCCCGCGGAATAACGTTCCTCAATCTTGCTCTGAATTACCAGAGTTGGTTTTCTTTGTCAAAAGGTATACAACTTCCTCAACATTTTAATAACTCTATCTTATCGAAGACACTCAATTTCGCACCACTATGTTCCCACAATATTATCGTAAAGAGTTTAAAGTGCCACTCTTTTGCGTAATACCTCGGGCGGATATCTCTCACGCAGCAGCTGATAGGCGTCATCAAAACTGAAACTCTTAGCGTGGTTATTCAGACAACCGATCAGACAGAAACCCCATTTTGGCGCAATAAAATTCCCTACGGTCTTGCATATAGCAACCTGCAAAGTACCACCGATTTACTTGTAGAAGCACAAACTGGCGAGGCATCAACGACGTTTCTTCGTACACTGGCATCTGACTGGTATCGGGTTCCTTCTTCCCTCTCACAAATATCCTGTCTCACAGGCAGCGAAATTAAAATAAAAACATTTCCAGATGACATGAGAAAATTTTACGCCGAAATCATGTGAAACCCGAAGTGGAGACAGATGAAAAATGTTACTTGGAACACTGCGTTACATCCTTCTTATAAAAATGACATACAAAAACCCACAATTATAGCCTTGATATTCAGCTATTCTTGTGAAATGAACGAAGTCACAACATACACAAAATTGGAGGAGCTAAAATAAAGAGTAATAATTTTGAGGAGACAAAGTTCAAGGGGAAATATTATCACTTGCTTTACATAGTTCATCTGCATGTGGGTGAACATTTATGGTAAGCAGTCAGACAGCTCTCGGTTACCATAAGAAGTTGCTTAAGGGGTTTGTTGATTAGTACATTTAATTTTCTCTTTTATGGTACTGCGATAATACTAAAGGTAAAATGAGCACTTTCGAAAGGCCTGCTTAAGATCTACTTGTATGTGTATTGCATATTTTTCCACCATACGTAAAATTACCATTGCCATGGGCCTTGTCACTTTATTCATGCATCGGTCAAGTGAAACTATGAAATTATGATGAAAGTAAATATTACACAAATTATTTAATTATTACTCTCTTGTTCCTTTAAAAAACCGAAAATTAGGAAAAAATAATTTGCAATCTGCAAATGCTAACCTAACACTTTTAATTAAACGTTAAGACGTGTCACTACTTTCCATCCATCTTTTCTATCTTTACTGGACAATTTACAGTCACTGTGTCCGTTAAATGTATGTATGTATATGTAAGCAAGGGCAAAGGCATTTTTCAACGATTGTTTCAAAAGTGTACAATTGAATTAAATCACAATTTCAAGTAAACCGTCAAAAAAGAGAAATGCTTTAATTTCAGTTGTTTGCTGTGACATCACTATTTCTTTCATTGCAATGCTTTATAATACACGACATTTTTTGTGTTGTTGTCTGGTGCGTAAACGAACAAAGCTTATGGTTTTCCGACACGGGAACAGGCGACATGCAATTGACCATGCGAGAAGCATGGATTTTCAAGGTTAATGTCGCAAACATTTAATGACTGCCCTTGTGATTTGTTTATAGTCATTGCGAATGCCAGCCGCACGGGAAATGGCATGTCGGTCGGAATCGTTGGGATTCGTGGTATTAAAACGTCTTCTCCTTTATACTTTCCTCTAACAATTGTTGCTTCTATGACGTTGTTCATCAGTTTTTTCACAGCATGACGGGTGCTATTACAAAGACGTGGTTGGTTAAAATTTTTCAACATTATAATTACCGATCCAACTTTTAATTTGAGATTGTGAGGTGGCAATGCAGGCAATTCCAGCGAGTTAAAAAATTTGGTTGTATAGTTGACGACATTATCTTGGCTAGTAACGGAATCTGCCTATTTGTACGTCATCAGTTCTCCAGAAATTTCAATTTGAATCTTGAAATTTAATTCATTGACATCAATGTTTTTCGTAGGCAATATAGCAAGTTCACTCAATAAATCATAATTTTTGTAATTTTGAGCAATGTTTGGGAATACCTTTGTGATGAGTTCGGTCTTTGAGTCTATGAACTCACAAAAATCTGCGGGGAATGTAATGCAGTCAGTCGAAATATCAACTGAGATTTTACCATTGCCAATGTTCTGCAATTGTTTTGAAAATACCGATGATTTCTCATTCGATGCATATCGGCTTCATTTGCATTTTATCTTTCATCTTGTGTACGTGTTGAACGTATTTGTGACAATCGATTCCGTTCAATTTCATTTCGTTATTCGTGTTGCTCTGCAGTTTTATTAGATCTAAAATTTATTTGATTATTAGCATTGCGAGTTCTTCGACTTAAATTGCTCCGTCTTATTGGCTGCATTACAGTGTAATTAAAGTGTATCAATTTTATTCAATTAAAGAAAAGTAACAGTTAAGCTAAAAATTACATAACATATTGCGATAAACTAAACACATAACCACAATTCAACTGACAGTAAACAGCTGAAGATCACGAAAAAAGGAAGAAGAAGCAAATAAATTTGAATCGACCATATAATGTCGCGTAACGTGAATGATGAACGACAACCAATCAAAGTAGACGAAATTTTAATTTTAATGTCGAATGTAAATTAAATATCAACATTAGAACTAGTTTTGCAAAATATTCCCTATTCCCTTTTTTATTTTTTTTAATAACTTTTCCATGACTATAAACAAAAAAAAAAAAAATTAATAATTACGCATATCCATTGTGATATTCGGGTTTTCCCGAATTCAAAAATATTACGGGAAAATTTTCTAATTTTTTTTATAAAAACCTAATTTGGACTATTACAAACATTTTAAAACTAAAAATAGCCAAAACGGCCCAGCCGTTCTCAAGTGATGCGCTTACCAACGAACAGCATTTCATTTATATATATATATATATATATATAAATTAAATGCTGTTCGTTGGTTATACATATATATATATATATATAGGTACGTAGAATGATTCTGTAAAAATGGCATATTACATTCGAAAATATATGGAAATATTGTATTCAAAATAAAATAATCTGTAACTACTTTATAAATGTAAGTGATATTTTCTTAAACAAACTGTTTGCTTCTAAGACAAATTACGTTATTTTTTGTGAGGCTCTCTGTTCCAAAATGGTAGACAAAAGCGGATGCAGTTAGTCGAACGCTCGCGTTTGATACTGCCACGGTGTTAAATTAGATTTCAGTATATGTATTGCCCTAAAACATCGGAAGTCGCCAACTGGCAGAAGTTACCCAATTATGACACACCACACGTACAGTGGGGGGGGGGGGGTTCTCAGGAGCATTTTTTTCTAATGGAAAGGAGGCTAAAAAGTAATCAAGTGCGCGACTAAAAGTGATTCTCGACAGCGGCTGCGCAATGGAAATGCATTCCTAGGTCACGGTACCAGCTGGCTACAAGGAAGCTTGTATCATATGCAACAGCGGATGTGAAGCAAGTACAAACCCACCTCCCCCCTAAAAACCCCACAACAAACCACCAACCAGACGACGGCAACTAGAGCAACTAGGCAACTTGGTCCGCTGACAAGGGTAAGGAAGGAAGAGGAGGTATGACCTAGGGGCTGTTCCCCTCCCCACTCAGGGCCGTTGTTATTTCAAGTAAACCTCGCCATTAGTGACGTAACGCGTAGTTTCTGGTTCAAGTTCACGGCGGATTACCGCAGCTTAGCGTAGCCCCGCCCGGCGTGTTGTTCGCGGGGAGGGGCGGCGAGGTGGCACAAAATGTGGCGAGGCGAGATTACAGAACGGAGTCACCAAATTAGTTCGCATCAGTACGACATTAACAACGTCCCCTCAGCTCACCCCTTAACCCCTTCACACCTCCCCTCCCCTTCCTCCCTCTCTCTCCATCCTGCTCACGTGAGAACTTAGATACGAAACTAGGGCGACTAAACTGTACTCATATAGTAGTAACTCACTATCGCGTAAACTCTAAGTAATTATTATCTAATTTACTACATCTGTGAATACGTATGGTGTGAAACAGCAAAAGGTAAATTTTTTTACTTCCATAGTAGCGCTCTTACATTTGTTCAGGGAAGATTCAAATTCAGGGAAGTTACCAACTTTTGTATAGTTCCGAAGTTCAACATTCCTATATTTGCAACCTGATATGTGGTACTATTTCCATACAATGTATAACTAAAAAATCTACCATTACAGCCGAGGAAGTTTACTGGAAATTTTTCTTACAGGGAAGTGATTGTGCTAAACACTGGCTTCTTTTCTTCTCATGTATCACACGCTTTTAAATTTCCCTTAGATAGATCCAAAACTAATGAACTGTATTTAATTTAACGGGCGGAGGCTAATGTCGACGTCGATAAAATGGGCGACAAACTGGGAAGGCGTATAAGTGATAACCGCACCAAAATGCCTGTGGTGGGAACAGCAAACGATAAGTATGGCAAACACTAACACCAATCCAGCCGGTGGGAAGTGAACCAAATTAGAATCGGGCCACGGTCTCGCGGGGCACAGAACTACTTCACTTCAAACAGCTCTCGGTGCACGGTTACACTGGCCCCGAATTTGTTCGAATCGTAGTCACTGCTTGTTGAAAGTAAACTGGCTGTGGAAGTACATCAGGACGACTTTTCTTTCTATGTAGTGCTCTGATTGCCTGCTATGAAATAAATACACACTGTTATTAAGATAACTGTAACTGGCGGTATTTTATGCATTAATTGAAATAAATAATTATCCGGGCAAGAGAGCAATTTTCCTTATTATGTTACAATCAAAATTAGGTAATGTTTACTCAAATTTAAAAATTATTCTACATTAATAAATGTTGAAAGTGGTTATACAGAATTACAGAAGTTGGTTTTTAAGGGATTTCCTATTGCCTGCTTTACTTATTGATGTGTAACCACTGAAACTGATTATATTTGCAAATGTGATTAAACGTAGATGTCAAGCGAGTTTACAAGAAACACGTTAAGGCTCCCGTCTACCCGGAACTGTTTTTAGAGTCTGAGATTGAAAGGTGATGGATCGATAAGGGTGACACTGCCTCGTGCATCAAGTATTTCATCGCCACTAAGCGCAAGGCTCTGAATTGACATGCAGTGTTCTCGTTGCACTGTGTGTAGGTACCTATAGGACTTTCGGCTGTGACACTATTATTGTATTGGTGGAAAGTCTGTACGAAGGTTCAATGCAGGGCCTTTGAGTAGTTTTGTATCTATCTGATGCGTATAATTTTAGATACAACGCTTTGAAAAAGCTATTTTTAGCCATTTTGAAAAATTGAAATATGGTATTTCTAATGTGCGCGACGTATTGAAATCACTCAGCAACCCTCATATAAAGTGTGTGTTATTTTCGTAGATGAGCACATCGGACGCACGTTTAACAGTTTCGCAGAGAAACGTGTATTTCTAACATACTATAACGCAGTTCAAGAGGCGGGGGACTTTAAGACCATTCGTGTGAACTAGGCATCAGACACACTACTTTATAACTAAACATGTCTATAGTCAGCAACACTAGTGTTTGACGCTCATATTTAAAAACTATATAAACCCTTAGAGTTTGATTATGGAGTAAGTAAGATGAATTGTGCCCAGAACGCGACAAATTCCAGCTCGACTTCCTGATCAGGAAATTTTTTTTATTAAACTAAGTATCCTCCTCATCTCCTCTATTCTCGCAAGTGTTTAAACGGTGTACTTTGATTAAAATATTTACTAGCCTACCCCTAGTTATCCTTGTAGAGAACGTTCAACTCGCTCTCAACCCCAGATGTCCGCTCATAGATATTGAACTATTGGACATAATGTAATGAAATGTACTACGGACATTCCTTGGTGTATGAGAAGCACGGTAACGTCACCGAATATGGTGCTATAGTCTCTCTTTTCCTTGTGTGGGCATGCGCGTGCATCTGGACGATTCGGTAGTTAAATGCCGTCCGTATGGACGTGTACGTTAATCGAAGTTCTTGCCTCTGCTGTTATGATGCACCTGATAGTGATTCTTGTTTGTTCGAGTGCAGTATAAATAGGCACTCAGTGGTGCAGCGTATGTTTACCGTCCACACATACAGGTACTGGAAAACGGAGTCTAATAAAGGCATGCAAGCGACAACTTATTGCACAGGTTGCGCGCCTGCGAAGTCGCCTACTCAGTATTTGGTGTGCATGAAGAAGGACGTTCAAAACTGCCAGATGCAATGGCTCAGGAAGTGGAGGATAGGTTGCTTGCTTCACCAAAGAATTCATTGTGTAGACTGTCGCAGGAAATGGGAGTTTCCTCAAGCACGTGGTAACGAGCTGCCAGAAAAAGAAAACTGCATGTATATCGTGTTACTGCGGTGAAATAGCTGTAACCTCCTGAACAATTATTGTTATTGGTTACAGCAGTTCGTCAATGCACATCCAGGAATCCTTGCGTACATGTGGTGTTTCAACGAAGCGTGGTTCCATATCTGTAGAGTCGTTAATTCTCAGGATACCCAGTTTTGCGCCACGGAGAATCCTCACACTGTTCATGAAACACCTCTTCATGATGAAAAAAAAAATTGTGTGTGTTGTGATTTAACAAGAAGGCCCTAACAACATTGGCCCTATCTTTTTCAACCCAACAGTGGATACATATGTCTACGAAGGGCACCTTCCAAGAGTTTGTGAAACAGTTGAATGATGTGGAAATCTGCACTGGTTATTTTCATCGTCGATTGTAACACTTCCAACGCCAGCATGAGAGACATTGCGACCTTCATTGAAGAGCGTGTAATTTCCAAAGGACTTTGGCCATCCAGATCGCTGGACCTTACACTGCCGGATTAATTCCTATAGGGCATGCTGAAAGGAAAAGTCTATCGCAAAAAACCACGGACTTATCACAAACCTGCAAGACAACTTTGGGCGGGAAATTGACGCTATGACATCTTATGTGTTTATGGCTACCTTGTACCAAAGGAGATGCGTGTTCAAGCATGCATTGATGCCAATTGCGACCATTTCAAAAACTTGATCTAACAAAACCATACTCCCAATATAACAAGGTATGTCCGTAGTACATTTAATTTTATTATGGACAATAGTTTGGTAAAAAAGAGCCCAAACATATTGATACTTTTTTCACAGTAAGTCAAATAAATTTAACGTGTCACAATAAAATAAATGGCAAAAAATTGTAAATTTTACATATGAGCAAAGTACATTTTGCAGTCGGTCTGAATGCCAGTGACTGCCGGTGAATTGTTCATAGAACACCGAAGGAACATCCTAAATTTAGTGAGCTCCAAATCATAACTAGCTTGATCTATTGACCATATATTTGGAAACAAGCATCAGACTGTGAATTAAATCAGATGGGAAAGGTTTCTTTATTTCCTTATCTTATGCAAAGTTAGGATACAGGTGCCTTGGCGGCCGTGCGATCAACTTGCATGCAAATTTTCCGCAACTTCGATCACAGTTGGACCGCCAGAGGACCTGGAGGAGGTGAGATGTCCTGAGCGCCGGTGAGGGTGAAGTGAGTTGATGACGGGGCTTTGATAGAATGCAACGACGGGGGAAATGGGAGTTCCCCGAGAAAACCTACCGGCCAACCGTAAAGCATACAACAATCCGGATAGCCCCGTCGGGAATCGAAACGGCTTTGCCTGGGTGGAAACGAGTAGTACGACTACTACACCATCACAGCACCCAACCAACGGACCCGTGTCCGGGGAAACGCGGGGACATTGTTGATGATAGGTGGATTTCCGCAGGGTTCTTCTACACCGCCGGTATATGAGGCAGGATCTACTTGATTGAAGCCAGGTCCTCACGAACGATGAGAGTTTATGAACTCCATATACTACAAAGGGTCATCACTCGTGCTGAAGCTACCCCGTTCCGAGTTACACCTCTATGTGCACGTTTATTCATTTAGACAACATGCAGTTTCATTCACGAAATAACTTTCTTAACAAAAAGAAACAGAATTTTAACATGGTAGTTATGTAAGCTATTTTACGCTATAAACACAAACCCGAAACATTTATAGAAAAATGCCATACTTACAGAAATAGCAAGTGAAGTTTTGAGAAAAACTAAATACGCAATATACGTATATAACGTGAGTGACCTTGTCAGAAAAAAATATTATATCGCTTTATGAAATATCATTTAAAATCATATATTAGTAGCATGTCTTAAATATAATGTTTTGAGAAAAAGTAGTGTATAGCATGAAAAGCCGAAATGGTCGTGATGACTAAGTGGAGCAGGTCTCATTAAAGAAACACTTAAGAATTGTCAACCGAAGGCTGGCGTCGTGCAGAACATTCGGCCACGCAGGAAGTCGTGGGGCCTTTCAATCGCGTCTCGGCCTCCGTGGTGCAAGGGACAGTTGGCGCGAACAAACAGGAGGTGCTGACACGCCGCGCCCGTGTTGAAGCGCGGACAAAGCGCTACTACCCCTCGCCTCCTACGCCACTCGCGACTGGCGAGACAATGAGCGCCGCGACACTCATGCCTCCATTGTTGTGCAGCGAGAGAACATTTTCCGCTGAGCTGGCCTCTCGTTTCAGACGGCAAACGGCAGGCGAAGGAAGGATTTGAATTAGCTGCGGAAGGAAAGCGGTTGTGCGCAGCTTGCTGCAGGTCTACAAGCGACTGCCGGCGGCTGGCAATTTTGCCTCCGCCGGCAGTGGAGGCAAAATTGTGTCCACCACTGGACACAATTTTTCAGTGTGTCCAGTGGTGGACACACTGAAAAAGGAATGGCCTTTGTCACCGTAGATAAATATCAGGTAGTGTGCGTATTCCAGCTGCACAGCAAAAAATCTTTTTGTCTCAACACTGACCTGCTTTTCTTTCTGTAGAACTTTAAAAACAGCACGGCTTTGACTAAGGTAAGAATAACATTTCCTTAAATTCAGTAAGTACTTTGATATGCTTTTACTCTTCTTTTGACTTAGCTGTAACGCAAATACGATGCAATTTAATAACCCCCCCTCCCACAAACTGTAAAAGCTCGGATATGTTTTGTTGAACTAAATCCAAACGAACCGAACATCGTTTTTGAAACAGGTAAATTTAACAGTTAGTTTGGCAGTTCTTTAACTAAAGGTTCGAACGAGTGTATAACAGTAAAATCAGTCTCGTTTTTTTAACTAATGGGCGGCGCTGAATGGATCAGATTTTTAGCGCTGATGGGGTGTGGATATAACGAGGTGGAGCTGGAACAGTGGAGGAAGGGATTGTTGGCGGAAACAGAAGTACCACGAGGAAACTTACCAGCCATTGGGCACTCTCCCCATGTTAGAATGTTATACAGAAATGTTACTGTCTTAATCTACAAAAGTCTTACGCAGCAATATTTAAACACACAAAATTACAGAACATGTTATTCCAGGCACACATGTTTAGTGGAAAAAACATTTAAGTGCAAGAGCAATTTTGGATTCCAGCCACTACGCTTACTGTAACCATTAAGTGATGTGTCTAAATTAATTTGAACTTTTATAAAGATACTTAAGTATATTACTTCTAACCAAGTAGGTTCCACGTTCTTTTATTTTGAATAATTGTCATCTCCATTAAATTTGACTACATAAAAGAAAATACGACAAGACTACCTTAAAAGTGTACTGACGCTTTTACAGACTGACAATGTTTACAAAAAATGTACACATACTATAGGAAATTTACTCTGAAAATGCAAATATAATTAATTTCTTGTAAATTGCTGGAAAATTTTGGCATTTTATTTTATTGCACGTACAACAAACGGTTTTATAGGTGCCAGCAGAGTGAGCATAATAATAATCAAAGGAAAAAAAATTCCGTAACATATGTTAAATCTGTAAGATAAAAGCTAAATTCTAAAACACAAACGATAACGGTTTGATATCGTAGTGATACTACGACGATCTTCTGCCTACTATGACGTTAGGTTTCTGGGGCATAGTTTTTCTCATATCTTCTGTTTACACACGCCTACTCTATTCTTTTACGTCTGCTTCATGCGGCGTGCTGAGGTACTAATGAGGTCAGTTTAATTACCCTTCAAAGTGTTGGCTGCACTCATGAATACCAGTTTACGTCGCTGATAGTTATCGGGTCTTCCAGCGGACCAAGTACACTGGAGAACCAAACAAACTGGTAAATGCGCGGGTATGCAAATAACAAAGGTATGGAACTAATCAAAGTAACGCGATGCGGTCAGCAGCGCCTATGTAAGACAACAAGCTTCTGGCAAAGTTGCTAGATCGGTTACTGCTGCTACAATGGCAGGTTATAAAGATTTAAGTGTGTTTGAACGTGGTGTTATAGTCGGCGCACGAGAGATGGGACATAGCATCTCCGAGGTAGCGATACAATTTGAATTTTCGCGTACGACCATGTCACGAGTGTATCGTGAATATCGGGAATCCGGTAAAACATCAAATTTTCGACATCGCTGCGGCCAGAAAAATATCGTGAACGAACGGGACAAACGACGACTGACGAGAATCATTAAACGTGACAGACGTGCAACCCTTTCTCAAATTGGCCAAGATTTCAATGCTGGGGCATCAACAAGTGCCAGCGTGCGAACTATTAAACGGACCATCATTGAGATGGGCTTTCGGAGCCGAAGGCCCACTCATGTACCGTTGTTGACTACACAACACAAAGCTTCACGCATCGCCTGGGCCCGCCAACACCGCCATTGGACTGTTGATGACTGGAAACACGTTGCCTGGTCTGACGAGTCTCGCTTCCAATTGTATCTGGCGGATGGATGTGTACGGGTATGGAGATATCCCCATGAATCCATGGACCTTGCATGTCAACAGGTGATAGTTAAAGCTAGTGGAGGCTCGGTCATTGTATGGGGCGTGTGCGGTTGGCGTGAAATGGGACTCCTTATATCTCTAGATACGACTCTGACAGGTGACAGATACGTAAGCATCCTGTCCGATCACCTGCACCCATTCATGCCCATTGTGCATTTCGACGGACGTGGACAATTCCAGTAGGACAATGCGACACCCCACACGTCGAGAGTTACTACCGAGTGGCTCCAGGAACACTCTTCTGACTTTAGACACTTCTATTGGACACCTAAATAACCAGACATTAACATTATTGAGCATATCTGGGATGCCTTGCAACGTGCTCTTAAGAAGAGATGTCCAGCGCCTCGCACTGCTATGGATTTGTGGACTACCCTGCAGGATTCATGGTGTGAAATGCATCCTGCATACCTTTAGACATTAGTGGAGTCCATGCCACTTCGTCTTGCGGCACTTCTGCGTGCTCGCGAGGGCCCTACACGATATTAGGCAGGTTTACCAGTTTTTTTGGCTCTTCAGTGTACATGTTAATCATGGCGCTGAGGAAACATTTTTTAGTAAAAGAAGGGTAGTCTGTGCCATAGAAAGAAATTTTTTTATATGTCTTTTCCTCAGAAATGGCGAATTTTCCTTCTAAAAAGTTTGTTGCGAATATTTTCTAATAGAAAAGCAAACTTTTTCCTTTTAACAAATGTTTATCACAGCTTTTAATAAGAGGGAAGTTATATCAGAGTGATATATGGCTTATCTAAATTGTTTGGGCAGAGTTTTGGATATTTTATTTCACTATCCACCTACGCACATTTTCGTTTGCACACATACTAGATCTTAAACCGATTTTATTACAAACCTCCATAAATTGAGGTCGTCTACGGGTCAACTCGGTGACTTGTAATACCCCTACTATTTAAATGCACCCTTGCACCGTCATTTTTGAACCATTTATAAATTGGTCCATTATTAGCATTTCCGTTTCTGTAAAACATCAATCTTTGACACCCTTATTTCGGCAATGACAAAAAATTTATTCTTATGAGAAACGTATTGCCGAAGCACCCAGGAGCTAGAACTAATGGCCATATTACAAGGTTCCATAGCACTTACCGAACTCGCTTATACGATGTCTTCCATAGTAGCTGATACACCAGCTACTATTACATCTATCATATTCGTTGCCTTGTACCTTTCGTAATAAAGCCCTGTTTTATTTCTCGGGGCAGGTTTCCATACCATCATTCGTACCCGCTCATTAATCATTTGCAGCATCTGAGGAGCATCGTGGCCACTATTTGAAAATAACTGATGAAGCCAAGAAGAATGTCTCTCTCTTGATTAACGTCCGTGAGTTTGAAAACCATTAGAATGGCTTTAAATTAAGAGAAACTCAGATAATATTGACGAAGAGAACTTTTAAAGATTATTTGAAAGCATTTTGAAAGCCTAAAAGACCACCAAAATAACAAAATCTAATGCCTGTTATTTTTCAAATTATGCGATATGTTTTTTTTTTTTTACCCGTGATCAGTGTCTGATCTGTAAACTCCAGAGAAACTCATTTTCTCTCTATTTAGTGAGGATCATAACAATAACTTAAGAAATAGTTATATCATACGAACTGATACAAATAAAGTGGAAGTGAACAACGCATAAAGGTGGCTTCGCTTTATAATATTCATGTGTTGAAAACGCATAAATCAATTTCTAACTATTTCAACAATAGAAATAAAACTATTGAATTATTATGTGTTGATGAACATATTTACTATGAGCCGTTATGTAGGTCTGAGAACCCTCCAAGTGTACCCCATGCTAGTGTGCCAGCTATTAACGTGTTGTAGGAATATTTTATGACAGCTCGCATAGTGACTGGTATATCGGATCGTGCACCAGACATTAATTGCAACTTGTACAAGAGCAGTACAGCAGCAGGTACTTTGTAATATCGGCTCTGAAGCAACAAATGTTTCGCCGTTCAATGCTATTTGTCATTTTTTTACGCTTCGTACAAATAAAGGGTGGGTCAGCATAATATAACAGTACGGTATATTTTAAAAACTTTATTCACCCCTACATTTGACGAAAGGCATAGTACAAAAATTAAATATAATCTATAATTGAAGCCGTAAGCTTGCGTCCTTACTCCTCTAAGCTGGTATTACAGTGAAATATGTCACGAAGGACAATTATGTTGTTCTCTGTTTGCCTTGATACAGAACCGGGAATATAGTGACACTTTTAAATGTTAACGTATCTTCTTCAGCGTTCACTAATTTATTAAAGTTAAAGTATAAAACAATTTTTTGAAAAGGCACAAGCACCAACCGTCTCAGAACAAACAATTTTCAACGTTAACGTCTTTTCTTAAGAAATATTACAAAATCTGCTTGTAAAAACTCACTAGGTTCACTGGAGTAGAAAATTTAAGGGCACTGCCTACCGACTGGCAGCTGCGAAATTTAAATAGGAAATCCCACGATAAGAAAATCTCGGATCAGTGGGTTTTTTTAAAGATAGGCGTTTCAAACAACATTTATTTTTAACGACATTTTTAGGAGACGTTCCTTACAGCGGGGATTTTTCCATAGCACGTATAACCTGTTCAGAAGGAATTTTTAACATTTATGTTTTAAAATAGTATACATACTGCCAACCTATGTTAAAAATATATGCTCGTAGGTATCTTATTCTAAATTATTCGTGAAGAAAACATTTTGTTTGAAACGCCTTTCCTTAAAATTAACGCAATGAGGTGAAATTTCCTTAACATGGGACTTCCTATTTGAATTTCGCAGCTGCCAGCCGGTAGGAAGTGCCACTAAGGAAATCTTGCAGAATTTAGTTCATTTTGTGAAGTATAGGTGGTGCGTAGATTAGTTTCATGTGGTCCAACAGTTAAGTCACGTTCAAATTATCAACGCTTCATATGTCCGCCATTCAAACTGGCTAAATTTTCTAGTCACTCGAACGTTAGGGGTCAGCGGAAATAAAAAACAGCTGCTCGATAATCAAGTATCTGAATACACCAAAATATAACGTATCCTTTTATATTATTTCACTCAGGTCATTGTTCGTTCGAGGACAAATTTCTTATAGTTAGTACGTGCTGTTATGTTAAATCTTTACATTTTAGGAATTAAGAAAAGTTAAAGTTTGGGTTTTACGTCATTAGGTTGTAAACAGAATGGTGACAAACGGTTTTGTTACCAACTCGATCCTCATAAATTAAGTCACACCAGAGACTGAACGCGAATCATCGCTGATCCAACCTCTTTGTCGTTTGAGCGTGGTATTAGCAACATATTTATGTTTGGACCTAATTCTCACGCGATTTACATATTTCGTATTAAAAATGTTTATTGCCTATGTGCAATGCAGCGTCCATGTCGCACGCGAAGAACGTCCATGAGCTGAGCTGTACACAACGAGGCTCACTGACCAACGCAGTCACTTTCTTATCTGTAGGTGACGTGATTTGCGAACTTTTATACAGAGTGGAGTGGGATTCTACTGACTAACTTCGTGAGGTGATTCTTTTTGCAAAATTAAATGGAAAAGATTTTGGACACTTTCTTCCCATATTGAATGTTAAAGGAGATACGAGTACTCGAAAATCATTATTTTAAACTGCATTAAAAAAAAACCCGGAACATTGTTTTATATTATATTGGGATCTTGAACCTAAGAGCACGCTCTCATTACAACCTCTCTTAGTAATGAAAATAAAAGGGAGAGCTACCCTCTTTTTGGAGGAAACTTTCTACCGTTGGGAGTCATGAACTTTCGTGCTGGTTTATTGAGTAGTATGAACTAATTAACAAAAAATGATCTTGTTGTAACTGCCCAGTACATACCGTTTTAGTTTTAAATGACAAGAAAATTTCGGCGGCAGCGACACAGTTCTAGGCGCGTAGGCAAAACCTACACTTCCTGGAGGGACTAACTAGATGGAAAAATGTGATGTGCCAATACTTATAGAAGAGATTAATTATTTTATGTATTATTTATTGGGTATTTGAAGTTCGCCGAAATAGGGACCTTGCCACAGTAGGGAATAACTATACATTCAGGAATGGGGGACATATCAGCCAGTGCTTGTATGAAAGAGCCACCCTTGCATTCGTTTGGAGTGATTTAGGATAACCCTGGAAAACCGAGATGTGAATTGGTTTCGTTGATAATTTTCAGAAATAATACTGAATTATAAAATACTGTCCTTGATTCTCACTGCCCGCGCGTGCTATGGTAGGCGAACTCTTGAATTCCGAGGCCAGTTCGATTAGCTCCGATGGAAGTATACAAACAGAAACAAAGTGTAATGTTTCTGGAAAAAACACAATTGAGCCATTTATTTAGATGTTTATGTTGCAGAAAAGTTAATAATGTTGTCACAAAGTTAATAATGTTAACCATTTACAAAGTCTTACATTCCTATATTGCAAATATACTGTTGAATTGTTAACGTTAATAAAGCCTATAATTAATATTGCCGCAAACAAAAATTGTATTTCGCTAAAAATAACAGGAATGACCAAATATTTGTGTTACTGCGACTTAAAAATAATATACAGTCAACACTAGTTTACACTGTCTTGGCATTGTAAAATGGCGGATACTAGCGGTGACCTCATAAAATTAAACCACTAAATATTTAATTTTAAAGCATAGAATGAGAATTAATGTAGCTTAGTTCAGCTTTAAAACCCTGCAAAGCATTTCACGTGTGCGCGATATGCATATATTTCTAGCGGATAAAGTATTTTGACATAAACACAAGAGTAATACAGTTTGTCATTTTATTTTATAGGATACCCAAAATATGAAACGAAGCGAGGGGTGTTAGGATAGGGGGATAGGTAAGACTTTGTGTTTTCGTGAAGTGGCAACCGTTATGCACACAAGGCACGTGTTCGATATTCCCCCTACCAAAATTCTTTTATATATAGCTAATATGTATTTCTGTGACAAAATAGTTGTATTTAATTTATTTTATATTCGAAAGTTTTTTTAAAGTAAAGGAAGCGCAAGAAAAGTTTAACACGAGTGTTAACATCAGTTAAACATAACATTAGTTTTGCCACAACATAAACACCGCCTTAATGTTGTCAGTGTGCAAGAACACTACCGAGGTGCCCTATAGGCTGTTCAAGGTAAACTGTTCACTTTTGAAAGTCCTACTTATGATTTTCTTGTATGGACGTTGTGTATTCTTCCGACACGTGTAAAATTAACATTGCATTTGCCATTCCCACTTTATTTATGCACAGGGCAAGTGAAAATGTAAAATTATTAAAAAGCAAATATTTTACAAATTTACTAATTCTTAGACTTAAATGCATTAAAAAAACAGAAACCAAATTTAATTAGTGTACCTCAATATCCAGAAGTGTTTAAGTAGCAATTTTAATTCAGCGTTCAGAGAGGGAACTACTTTACCTTCTTCGTCACCAACTTTACTGGATGTACGCCATTCAGTGTGCCCGTTAAAATGTATACTGGTAGGGGTAGAGATATTTTTCAAAGGTTGGTATCAGAAGTGCCCAATTAATCGCGAACAGCCTATAGACATCATAGTTTCCTGATGCGAATGGACGTGGGTCTGCCTGCAGGACAGCGGCCACCCGGACTGGCAGCTTCAATAAAACTCCGCCCGTCCTCGCGACAAACCGCCGCCCGAAATGAAACTGACAGTTTTCTGCTTCTGCTCCTTTTCGTCCGCTCCGCGATCTCGTGGTCATTCCCCGGCCTCACCATTCCCCGTCCTTCTTCCCCATCTACATTCAGGCAAGGAAAAATACAGTAGCAGCAGCGGCAGCCCGGTGCGACGAGCGGGAAAAGATTGCCTCTCGGCCTGTGTGCTCATTTCTGCAGACACCTTCATGAAGGTTTGATTCTGACCGTGCCGTTGCATGCTGCGAATCATTTTCACTGAGAGAGAGAGAGAGAGAGAGAGAGAGATAGAGAGAGAGGCAGCGTTTCGGTGGCGGTGGTGCTCGCGCACTTAGCGCGGAGGCAGATTGTGTAAAGTCAGCTGCTATGCGGTTCATAGTCCGCCAGAACGAGAACCTATATCTCTTAATCCTTCCGTGCAGAACCGTGCGATGGAAACCGAAACACTGACATTCGTTTTTTGAGCGGGATATCAAGGATAAAACTGCGGGAGCAGTAAGCAGCACACGAAGGCGTATAATCGCAACATATTCAGGAGTGAGGAAACATAAATAAATTCAGCTTTTCTGTCTTGAAATGTGAAATTTTTTTTTACACAATATCCCTGTTTTGGTTTCTTCATTTACTTGTCGTTAATTTTCCTTCTTCACTTAAGCGCCTTTCTTTATTAAGAACAAGTTCTGTCCAATTTCCTTACATTACCTTCGCACTAAATAACGTTTAGTTTTCAGATATGCATTGTTCACCAAGCTCTGTACGTTAGTGGACATATTAATCCAACACTCGCGCCCTCATATCTGCACGATGTCAACTTCTTCTCTTCTACTACCTACAACTTCCGAGATAACTGAACACTTTCTATTTCGGCACTGGGAAATTCGTTCGTCGATTTAACTGTACTGAGTAATGCCAATATAGAAATGGCCGAAATAATTTCCAACTTCACTGGCTGATATAAACTTTTTGTTAGCAGTGTATTCTCGAAATTCTATCCCACTCCGCCGTCCCGTGGATAGGTTACACGAAGTCAGCTGATTGGATTTCGCAATTAGTGGTGTCCTCTTTGGTTTCCCCCGGCGTATGTATCGAGGGTTACATTGCGTAACACGATTCTAACGTGTAATTCAATCGATTTGTTGGTGAGGTCGTTACGGGGATATAATTTCCCCTAAGGGACGGTGGTTATATCCACTGGACGGCAAGTTAGTTATCTGTCATCAAGTTTGGTCGATCTTAATAATCTGAACTACAAACAGTTTAAATTCAGCAAAGATATTCAGAGTGTCAATTATTATACCACTACGCTGTAATAAAGCAGAGTCAAAACGTGCCATTTTATTCTCCAAAAAATATACTGGTTCAATTAAAGAAATTTAAATTATTTCAGGAGATAGGTGATTCAGTGCACCTGTGTTCGTGTGACTGAGCTAGTGTCTCTTCTACCAAAACTAAACACTGGTGCTCTATTTCACATTTATAACCGTTATTCGAAAATATAGCTTTTCACTTAGAAATGTCAGGTTATTTATGTTGCAATATACCAATTTTTACGAATGTTTTCATAATACTCTGAAAAGTTTGATGAGTTAAAAAAGGCATTTCTGATTTATCAAAAATGCCTTTGTATTAAATATGCTATAAAAAGAATAAATATTTTGTTTGTCTGTGCGTGATGAAAGTGTTTTCAAGCACTTCATTCTCTTACATCAAGAAAACATTATGTAGGAAATCAAGAAATCTAGCAGCTCCAAGAAGAGATATGTCTCGTACACGACGTCTACTAGAAATATGCTGACCGTTGTGAATGCTATATTTTAATTCTATTGGAACATAGAGTAACAGTAATATGACACGTAGTTTCTATATTATAGGGTATTTAACCGAAATTTTGATGCAAGAAGATTTATTATTATGGACATAAGCCACTGAATGGATAGCTTACATACGGTGGTAAACCATAAATATGAAAAAAAAAATACATAAACGAGAAAATTGCAAAAAATTCTCAGTCAGCCAAATAAATCTGAAGATTAAACAAAGCTGCCACTGAACAGACACAGAAATAAATTGCACACAACTATAAAACAAATACAAAAGCAAATAATGAATTATATACATGTGCACATACATATCAAAATAGATAGTAACGCTTACACATAATCAGCACGTTTTGTTTTACACTTCTATGACCGTTGATGTTATTGTAGTTTTCTGCAGAAAATATTCGAGACATTTAAGTTAAGTATATTCAAGTTAAGCTTGTGAAATGATTGTTTATTTACACATGCACTTATGACAATGCTTATGTTGCGCTTTCGCATCACCATACCTGCGTAAGCCGATATTACTCTTGATCAGTTTAACTAGAGACGCCTGCCGTGTTGGTGGATTGGCACTGTGGCTGTTGCATTAAGTGGAGTAGTGCCCACTCACGCATGGCTGGGACGTCGTAAAACTTCTTAATGACCGCATGAGTAACAGTCGTGCACAGGATGGGGAAGATGAAAGATCTCAGCGTATTTGAAAGTGATCAAATCGTTGGGGCCAGACGTAGGGGGTACTCCATCCCCGAAGTCTTGCACACAATGGGATTTCCACGGGCCACCGTATCAACAGTGCACAGTGAGTTCGTGGATTTGGGTAAAACCATTGCCGCTACGGGCAGCGGCCGTAGTGTACAACGTATCGATGGCAGGACTCACCGTCAGTCAGCTTGGTTGCTAACAGTGGATAGACTAGCCACAGTGCAGGAGGCCACACGCCATTTCAGTGCTGGACCACAACGACCTGTGAGCAGCCGCATCATCCAGAACCATTCCCTCGCTATGGGGTACAGAAGCCTCGCTCTAATAGGGTACCTCTGCTCTTTGCACGTCTCAATGCGTACGGTATAAGGACCTCTTGGCCGATCAAGTGCGCCTACTTATGCTCCTACAGCACCACTTTGCATGAGACCTTTGCCTACAGCAAGACAATGCACTGGCACATCGCTCCCGAATAGTGATCGAGTGGTTGGATGAACACCCCACGGACTAGAGGTTGTTAACCTGGCACCCGAGGTCATTCGACCTCAATTCTATCGAACATATCTGAGATGCTGTGAAAAATGTGTGCGCCATGTATCCTGTTCCGACCAATATCCGTCAATTGTGGGAGGCTGTGAAGCAGTCATGGATGATTGTGGCTTCTGACCACTTCTGGTGCCTTGTGGAGTCCATGGCATGCCGTTTGATCGCCATCATCAGAGGGTGCTACATGCTACTAGTTTTGAATATGCGTAAGTCACCAGCCAAGGTTAAAAATTGTAACACAGCTCACTGTATTTGGTAACTTCGCCGCCGCAAACGCCATCATCACTTTGGCGTCGATATGTGATGCCCCAAGCTGACAAGTGTCAAACTGTGGGGTAGATATGAATGACAGCGGCGGGCGAAAGTGTAGCGCTCTAATGATGTTGGTAGTAGGTAAGATAGACAATGCAAGCGATAGGAGCGCAGTGCAGCGGCGAAGTTTCCAAACTGCTCCTCTCATTGTCCTGAAACGCGTAGAATAAATCCAACCCCATGGCGGCTTTTATACACCTTAAACGTACATACAAACACACACACATACACGTATATATTATAAATATTATATATATATTGGCTANATATATATATATATATATATATATATTCAAAGCCACTAGACAGGTGTATCTAACTCAACTGCTAAAGTTTATAAATAAATAATTACAACCGCTTTATATAGAAAGTGTGTATATCAGCCACCATTTTGTAACCGTGAAATGAAGATATCAAAACGGCCAACGTAGCTGAAACGGAATTTTCTGTTTATTAACTGGAAACATTTATTTACGTCAGTTTTAAGTAAGAGTATATTAAAATAATTTTAGAGTAAATTTACGTTTTAAAATAATTAGTAAAATTTTACATTTTCAGTATACGAAAAACTTTTTGTGCACTAAAAAAATATTCTGTTTTAATGATTTAATAATGCTGGATTGTAACTTATTTCCCTGAGTTTTTAATTTTTAGCATAATCAACTTCGACTTACTGTCTCGGCGTAAAAAGTACCAACATTCTTCGAAAACGTATACTATAAAAATATGCGATCATTTTCGGGACATTCATATCTAGTACGCCTTCAGCGACATTCGAATTTGGCGGAATTCCGAGAAATGATGAGTGGTATGACGTAGTTAGTTGTCCACTGCTTTCTGTTACATATACACACATCTTCATTATTTTTCACGCCAAAACATCTCTTGTAAACCAAAAAGAACTGTAGATTTCCAGAAGTTGATCATGCGAATACGTGTGTATGAAATTTTTATTGTGTATGTTGTCACCCTACACGTGTTTCAGAGATACCGTAAACTTGTTGAGCAAATGGCTTAATGAGTCAGTTCTTATATCCAGTTACGATGTAGTTGTGACTTACGACTGTTAGGTTAAGCGATGTTAGTTTTGTATGACTATAGTTTTGCACGTGAATGTACATGCTAATAAAGTTTGCAACAACGAACAAGCTACCACTTTAAGATCATATGGTTTTTTTTGTTTTTTTTTTTGTTTTGTAAAACATAATAATTACTAAGTTTTGAAATTTTCTTACAAAAACTTGGCATTATTGTTTGTCCATAGTGTTGCGACCTTACTCTGAATTAATAAGCACCGACCTACAGAGATGCGGGTACACTGAGCAAAAGTCATGACAGAGACGTCAAACAAAATAAACCGTCATATCACTATCCGAAATGGTGCAGACGGNGTTTTGTAAAACATAATAATTACTAGGTTTTGAAATTTTCTTACAAAAACTTGGCATTATTGTTTGTCCATAGTGTTGCGACCTTACTCTGAATTAATAAGCACCGACCTACAGAGATGCGAGTACACTGAGCAAAAGTCATGACAGAGACGTCAAACAAAATAAACCGTCATATCACTATCCGAAATGGTGCAGACGGAAGTTTTGTATCAATAACGCTATGCGGATTAAACATGCTAGGAAAGGGAAGTGGTGATTAGGCATATATGTGGTTGTGACGTCAACTCATTGCAAGAAATGTTCTTAATCACATTCGGCACGTCCGAGAAAAAATGCCGTAAAATTGTACGCGTTAACCATGACGACAAAATGCGTTCATGTTACAAAATACCCACTTAGAATCACAAATGATTGGTGGGGTACAGGAAAAGTTTTGTACTAACAGTGGTAAAAACCTCATAAAGTGTAACTAGGTGCACATAACTTGGAAAACCCAGTGGATAGTAAAGCAAAGTTTTGGAAAAAACGTTTTCAGTTACAAATAGTTGTATTTATTATTTATTGTTTATTATTATTCGTGGGTGCATCAAATGAAACTTTCACAAATATGTAAGCCAATTAACACCGAAACTGTTTTTCCTATAGTTTCATACATTAGAGTGGAATGGATGGATTTAAAACGAAATTGTACGCACTTCTTAGTTCCCCAGCACAACTTTGCCAAATGCATGGATAATTTACAAAATACGAACACAAATATTTTGGTTTTATTTCGCTGGAAAAAATTTACAGTTAAAAATAAATTATTGTTTTGGTTATACGCATCGATGTTATGCTCATAAAAGTTGCGTATGGCAAAGATCTAGTTCCTGTGACTTAGTAAAACATTTTGCTGGTAACGCAAAACTATGCCCATTTCGTTCTGGGCATGCGCGCTGGCGTGTTGAAAGTGTCCATCTTCTGTCTGGCTACAACGTCATTTTTGCCCGTGTTCGTCTCCTTGCACGATGTTACGAACTAGTTCATGAAGGACACTCTTCCAAGAAAGTAAAGGTTATACATAAATGTTTCCAGGAAATAAACTTTCCGAGAGGTGAAATGTTCAGGCCTTGGCGTTAGGCCCACCTAATTTCCGCGAAAAGATTTAACTACCGGTTTTACTCCAAAAGACGTAAGTTCGGGACAAATGTCGTGGTTGGACGATTTTGACCCGCATACGTCTTAAGTGTCTACCATAAAATCATGGACGTTCAGAGTCAGGGTAACTTCATTCTGATTGACCCAGTTGTGTATAAAATGTCTTCTCACCCAACCTCGCAGCCAATAGCCAAAGGAAATTTGGAAGCATACACGTAAGAATTTGAAGTCTAGTTTGAGCACGAATCTTTTCGTGGTGGTCCTACTTAGCGTGTATTCCACTTATATTTGTGTTACGCGCATGCCCAAGTTAATGCTCTCGACACACTGAACTTGCATTCGAGAAAAAAACTGTGTTCGATTCCTGTACCTCTCGGTTTTTATGGTTGTTAAAACAACCTATCTAATCCCAAAACCCGCCAAATACTTTTGTGAGCCACACTGACCGGGATTGCTGCAACTATAGTGAAATGTTTGCTGCAGATAACAAACACATTACTGTCTACCAATACGCTGCATTTATTGGTGACCATAAGCCCTTTTATGGCCGACACTTAATACTGGAATGACCAAAAATTTGTTTTGGATCCACCACACATTATGCGAGGTCTATGTTGACAAATTAATATTGTCGTTAAAGACTGTTCATGGTTAATTGAGCACTTTTGAAATCAACGTCTGCAAAATTTCACTTCCCGTACCTGCAAATATTTTAACGGGCGCACTGGCTGGCATGCGCCTAGTTAAGTTGGTAACGGCGGAACGAAAGCAGTCCCAGGTCTTAATGTTGAATTAAATGTGTTATCAAATATTTGTGTACAATGAAATTACTTCTTTTGCTTTATTATTTTTAATGCATATATGTCTAAGAGGTAGCAAATTCATAAAGTAATTACTTTTCTAATAATTTTACAGTTTCACTTGATCGACGTAATTATAAAGTAACCAGGCTCATGGCAATGTTAATTTCACATGTGAGGGAAGAATACACAATGCGTATACACGTAGTTCTTAAGCAGGACTTTCAAAAATGCTCAGTTTACCGTGAACAGCTTGTACCAACATATTTTGGCTACCCCAAAACTGTTTTTAAGTGTGGTGGCGCTGATAGCGGGATACTGAAATTGAGGTTTTTTCCGAAAGCCAAGCGCCCGGTTCAAACTCAGTCTCTATCTTCCTGCATGCTCGAGTCAGCGGTCGCAGTAGGATCATCGTGATGAAAATACGCGTCCCTGCGTCTAGCGGAAATTCGCCGTCTTAGGTTTGCCGACACAGGGAAGGTCGGTGATGAGGAAGAGCCGGGGAGGATGTCGAATATTTTAGTTGCTTCCATCTCGTCTTTCTTGTTGTCCTCCATTTGTCGGCGTTCCGCTGCGGGCTGGGAAATGTCTCTGTGATTACAGGAGGAGTTCTCGACGAGTTTGGAGGCAGGGAGGGTAGGGGGTGGCAGATAACTTACGCCGGTCCGTCATTAGTTTGAGCGGGCGGCGGCGGCAGATGGAGTAACACAGTGCCCCCTGTCACAGGTCGCGGAGCACCACGCGTTTTCATTATTCGTATCTCCATTTGGAGGGATTGATCCCGATGTGGGTGCCCGCGTCGACACTCCCCGCAATTCGCACTTCGCTTGGAAGTCATCTCGTGTTTAACGGTGAGAGTTTACTTACAAGATTCCATGCAAGCTTGCCCAGCCGCTGGTAAGGGTTGTGCTAAGTAAGATTTAGACTTCTGCTGGCCGTTTTCATGTACGTTTTCGTAATTGGTCGTGTCCGATTTCCCGTAAACGTTTCCTACAAAGCTGAAATTTTAGTCGCTCAGAGAGAGGGCGGTGGAATACGGCAATGATGGTAGTTATAATTTGGTTAATTTTGTTTTGAGAAACAGCGTTAAGGCATTTAAACCAGAGTAAATAATAAATTAGAAAAAGCGAAAATGTGGCCTACTGATGCTACATCAGCATTATGTAACAAGAGGTTACTGATAACTAATGGAGCTACTTTGCTCTAGACGGGTGTAAATAAATGTTTGAGAAATTTTTAAAAGCTTAGAAGGCACGTAGGCCTTGACGTCTCATTGAGAGCAATATCATTATAGCGGTAACCAGAAACATGTAACACTACAAAGACAATTAAAGTACACGAGTCACTTACCCAGGATTCGAATTTAGAAAAACTCGTAAAAATTAATATAGCGTGCAATCAACTGCATCACGAGGGTAGGATTCAGAGCACCAAATTCGGATGTTATCAGTCATAATTTTTTTTTGAATTATAGTGTTCACTAACCCGAAATATTCACATGGGCACCATTTTAAAAATAAGTGTCTCAGCCATTAAAACACATAGTTTGCATGGCCTACCATAGCGCCACTTGTGTGAAAAATTTGGTGGCGATCGGTTAATTGGTCTCCAAGATATGACATAAAATATTTTTTTAAACAGGGATATCTTATAAAAACTTTCTAAAATAGTGTCTGTATATGATGTTATAAATACTATCAGTATAAACATTAAGTTGAATTTGGTTAAATCTTTTAATATAGATGCCAAATATATTTCAATATTTATATGGACATTATTTTGAAAATCACTGTATGTCCCTATTTTAATCACATAACTTTACGTGGCCTTCTGTAGTTCGAAAATTCGTGGAAATTAGTTGAATTGTCCCGTAAATATAGCACGTTCTATTTCCTTACCTGACCCTATATTGCAACAAATACGGCAAAAGAGGATCTCTGTATTTATAAATTATGCTTATAAATAATATTGTGTGCGTACAATATTTGCTTGGATTTGGTTAAAATGTTTTATGGATGTAAAAAATTAAACTTAATCATTTATATGAATCACATTTAAACATGCGTGCCACACATATCACATGTTCATTTACAAACCCTACTGTAACAATTATTCGTGAAATTTTAGTACAAATCGGCGTATTGGTCCTTGAGCTGTGGCAAGAAATCTACATTGTTCATGTGACGATTTTCATAAATATAAGACAAAAATGTATGTATTATTAAATTCGAAGATTGTCATAGATACAATATACAAAGTTATATATAAATATGTTACATGGTTTCGGAGATATAGCGCACTAAACTAAATTTTTTGTATAGGCGCCATTAGGAAAATAAGTGAGTTACATACTTTAAAAATCATAAATTATTATGGTCTGTTGGAGTGCAACTGCTACGCCTAATTTAACAGAAATCGGTTTATGCTGTCCTGAGATACGACATAAAATAGTATTATTTCATGCTGGGCTATCTTACAAAATGGCGGAGGAATGAGGCTTTGCATAAACTATTTTGACTGATATAATTTATAACGTTGGCATAAAAGTAAGGTTTAAATTCGTTTTGTGGTTTCGCCGATAAAAAAAAAAATTGGCTAAAATATTTATATGGCCGCCATTTTAAAAAAATGTGGCTGACACACTCAAAATTTACCAGTTTACATAGCCTGCCGTAGTGCTACTTATTTGCCAAGTTTGGTAGAAATAGTTTGTTTTTCGGAGGTATCGCATAACTTTAGTTCATCATGTTATACTATTTTATAAAATGGTGGACAGCAGATATTCTGCGTGCACATATTTGATGGTTGTAATATATACAGTCAGCATACAAAGTTTCATTAAAAATAATTACATGTTTTCGACGATAAAACATACAAAACTAACATAACTGTATGGCCAAATTTTGAAAATAAGTGTCTGACGTATTTATGACATATCAGTTAACATCACCTTCAGCAGTACTACTCGTTTGCCATTTTTGGTAGGAATTGGTTAATTGTTCCCAGAGACGTTATAAAATTTTTATTTATTCGTTTTGCACTATCTTACAAAATAAAAGAAAAAGAGGCTCAATGTAGACAAATTTTATAATTGTTATGTATACTCCCAGAATACAAAGTTTATTTGAAATTTATTTCATGGTTTCGAAGATAAAGCAAAATATGCAAAAATAGCTAAGGCCACCATTTTAAAAATAAGTGCCTGACCTACTTGAAACATATTTGCATATATCAACTGCCGCAGTACTACTTGTTTGCCAGATTTGGCAGCCATCTGTCAATTCTTTCCCGATATATTACAAAAAAACCTTACTAGTTCATTTAGCACTATCTTACAAATTGGCAGAAAAAGTCCTTGTTTTTCTAATTATGTGATGCTTGTAATAGATACTGTTAGCGCATAAAATTTGGTTGATATTTTACAAACAGTATGGAAGTTATACAAAATAAATGTCAACTATTTGTATGACTGCCTTTTGAAAATAAGTACCTAGTTAAGTTTAATTACTTGCATTTACCTTAACTGCCATAGTATTACATTCATGCGAAATTTCGCAAAAATTGTTTAAGTAGTTTTCGAGATATATAACGTAAATCTTTATTCTTTCATATGGCACTATCATTCAAAATGGCGGACTAACAACAGTATTCTCCTCTGAATTCAATGCTTACACATATCACCCTAAATATTAAAATTGTCGCCACTTTGAAAGTAATTACCCAGAGTGGTCGAAAACTATAAAAGTCAGGTGTCCTTACTTATACTATATGTGTATCGAGTTTGGTGAAATTCGGTTCACGAAATAAGGTTGTGAAATGCGCGCAGGACTCTGTAATTCTGTTTTGGATTGCGGCGTGATGTGTCTGCCGTGTTTGTTTTGCCTTTTGACAGCCAGGGTGTCGTCAGTGAGTCCACTGTAGTGCGAGTATCGGTAGGCAGTTTTTATTTTGCATCGTGGAAGAAAGCGGGTGTTTATTTGCTCCTGGTGACAGTGTGAGTGTAATAGATAATTAAATAGGGAAGAAATGTTCGGTACACAGTGGAGCAACGTGTATTTCTTGTTCAGACATACTGGAAAACAGACGCGATTAAGGCATGCCGACTGATGTTCGGGAAATGTTTGGAGGCAGACATGCAGAGAGTAAGTCTACAATTTAGGCCACGGAAAAAAAAGCCGAAATCAAGGGGACCTTTATTGGACACGAATGATGGGGTTCGTCCAAAGATGCCACACGAAACTGTCAATGACGTGAATCTCCAACTACTGGTGTGTTTAAAGAAGTCATTATGGCGACATTTTCAGGAAATCAGATTGTCAAAAGCACTTGTCATCGTACAGCAAAAAACTCCAAGCTCTATGCGTACCGTATCTCCGTCGTTCACGAATACAAGAAGCCTGATAACGTGAAACGTGAAGCATACTGTGGTTGGTTGTAGACCCTCATCCATGCAAATCCGAGTATTCCCGATTTTTAATTTTTTCCAACGAAGCTTGGTTTCACCTTTCACCGTTTGTAAATTCTGAAAAACCCGTCTTTGGGCCAGTGAAAATGGCCACTAGTTGCAACAAGAACTTCTCCATTCATAAAAGCGTGGTGTTTCGAGTGCAATTTACCACCGGCGCATAATTGGTCCAATATTCTTTTAGACAACCATCAGTAATGTGGTATATTTGGAAATCTTCTAAACCTTTGTTAACCAATTTGACTTGTTTTGATGTCATTACAATTCATTCAAAGCAAAGTATGTATGTTGCAAATTTCGTTACAATACCTTCATTATTGTTAAAGTTACTAACGAAAACTGAATCGGCGCGAGTGGGACATTCCATACAACAACCGCTGTGAGTGAATTCCATACTGAAATCACACTTTCAGAAGTACGATCAAAACAAATAATCAAGCGTTCACTTGTGTGACAGTAAGTATCGTGTGGCAGGTTCTTCCATAATATATTTCATATCCGCTTGATTGCTGGCATGAACAGCAGGCCTTTTAGAAACTTCTGCCTGAGCTTGTACGGGACATAGTATCGTGGCACACGGGTTTAAGTGCTTCCCGCCACTGGAAACGGTGTCTAAGGAGAAGTCGTAGCTGTGTAGCTAGGAGTTTCTGTAGGGAATTACAGATACCCAGTACCAGCTGTGGCATTTGAAATTAGAAAATGGTATGAAACCTTATGCACTACAAGGAATGCCTGTATATTCTACGTGGGAGTAGAAACCGAACAAGAGATTTGGAAATCGGAGTTCAATTTCACTTTTATGAAATACGAAACCTGCACATATTCATTATTTGACAATCTGCTATCATTTATACTCAGGGCTAATGTTATTACATTGTTCGATTGAACAATTACAATTAATTATTTATACTTTCAATTTGTGCATAATAAGGCAAAACGATAGAAACACTTTCTTCTTTGAGACCCTTACAATCTTGCGAGAAATAATTTATTGGGTATACAATGATATGCCAGAAAAACTGGAACAGTCACTTCAAAATACTTTAGACGTCAGTGACCAGGTTGTTCCGAGCAACAAGCGTACAATAGTGGTGCAAATTAGATTGGGACATCATCGGACATTACATCTAGAATGTGATACATAACACTTAGTGGTATGGGCTTTATAAGCCTACTCCCAACACAGGTACCATTCCTAACTGCATGACATAAAACAATGTGCCTTGTCTGTGCTAATGACTGGAAATTCTAATCCATGTGTGATAAGTTGCGCTTTCAAAATTTAATTATTCTATCAGATGTAAGAGTCGGCGTTACGGCAAAACCCCATGAATTAGTAAATTCCGATTTTCAACAAGAGACTACTTTATATTGTCTAGTGGGGGATTAGGAACGGTATGGGGTGTGTTAAATTTGCAAGAATTAGAATCCATATTATGTCTACAAACGTCTGTGACCGATTAACTTCATGTGAATTGCATTTAGGATATGTTACACCCATTCTGGCCTGAGTTCATCATGACGAGCTTGGCCTTCTCCAACAGGATAACGAGTAACCACACCCTTCCAGAGCAGCCAAATTACGGTAAGGAGAACACACATCCGAGTCGGGGTAATGCGACGGACTCCGCTTTTTATCTGCCTACATTTTCGAGCATTTTGGGATGCACGCTGACGCACCGCTTGGAGCAGAAATTAAAACTCTTTGACTAATACAACAATTCGGTTTGTCCTTCAGGTGGCATGTTGTTCATTGTGTACGTTCTACTTAAGGCAGCTCTCAGCAATTACGCCCCACCGTATTCATGTAATTATTAGCTTAAACACTTTTACGTGAGCATTCCAGTTTTTCTGGCGCTTCATTGCAGTCGGAATTAACATAAGAAACGTTTTTGGCACAGCGTTTGTAAGGCCATGTGTTTGTTTACCGTTAGTTTATAATGAAAAGTGAAACATATTTGAGAATTGCAGGATTTGCAACATCGTCCCTTTAGCGAGATTTGTTATGATAACAAACTGAACAAGTGGCTGGTTGGTCGGTTTAATTTGCACAACTCCCTCACAATCTCTACGAATGAACTAATACTGCGGGTATAACGCTTATTTGTTTTAAATTCTCTTGATTTTGATAACGGCGGATTACTCTCCGATAATCCACAGATACAACTTGAAATACTTTTCACTGCATACTTCGCACTCAGCGACTCTCCTATACTGTAGGTGAACCAATAGTCATATTCCATTTATGTTGGTTATTAGGAAATATTCCTAGGAAGAAATTAGCTCATTTCTATTTAATTGTTACTTTTATATTTATGTACAAGGCATTTTACAACTAAACTATTCAAAAAAGGTTTTGCATCATAGATTTATTATTCCAAAAATACCAAAACATAACATTTCCCCATTATACAAGCATGCTGTAAATTAATGTGTTACAAAACAACACGAATATTGCAGAACGTTTTTTTAATTTTTATCATAACAATAAACAAAATACACTAGCTGTCTGTTTGTTTGGGAAACACCATTGTTCTCAAATATTTTATTGTCACTCTCCACATGGGTCAATACCATATGTGACCTCGAGAACTCACAAAATCCCTGACCTGCCGAGGCATACTGAGGATGAGATTATCCAGTCGCTCTTGTGGCAAGTTGTCCCATTCTATCTGCGCGACCAATATCAGCACCTGTTCATTGTTGGGTTGTTGTTGGCGTGCTTGAATGGCAGTTTTCAGAAGGTTCCAGGCATGCTCTATGCAGTACATGTCTGGACTTACTGATGTCTAATTCATTCTTTCAATACCGGCTTGCTGACAGTTTTGATCAACGACTCTTGCATTGTGTGCGCAGGCATTATCATCCACCAGCAGAAAAATTTTACCCAATACATGTCGGTAAGGGTGCACAACAGTCTGAGGACATCTGTGATTTACCACCGAGATGTCTATGTGACCTCTATACGAACTAAAGGCGTTCGACGTCCAAGCACGATTCCTGCCAAGAACAGGATTCCTCCATCTCTGTATGCATGGACTTCTACACAGCACGACCACTTGCCTGTGCACCTCGTCTTCTCCACACTATCAACCTTCTGTAATCTGGCTTAAAACAAATCCTTGCCTGATCAGTGGACAGAAAATGGGACAATTCTTCAGCTGTTTACTCTTGTTGATTCCGTGCCCATTGCAAGCGGTTCTGCCTATGATGTCTGTTGCTATAATGGTGTCTCATGGGTCTCCCAGCACGTATATCTACCTCTCGAAGTCGATTGCGCACAGTCTGGTCAGAGAGCTGTACACCCGAGGCTGCTCGGAGATGATCTCTTATCTGCCTTGCTGTTGAGGTATTTTTCCAGGATGCATTAAATCTCACATTACGGTCCTGAGCAGGTGTTGTGACCCTCGGGTGACCAGATCGTGGTCAGTCCTTAACAGTACCTGTCTATGCATTGCCTCCAGATTCTAGAAACACCACATTGTGACTCACCCATAGTTTAAGCAACCGTACGTTGTACAATATGACATTGTATGAGAGAAATGATCCTAGCACATTGCAACTTTGTTATTGTGGGTCGTAGCATGAACCGACCACTTCTGCAGTCAAGCCCTCACTAACAGAATGAAAACAAGCTGACATTCGTCTGTCACAGAGGCAGACCACCAAAAGTCAACTAGTCATGTGGGACGCATATCTTCCTACAAAATCGCTAGAAAATTGTGTAACATTATTATAGAAATGCATTCCGAGTAATAACGTTGGATCATTCATGACTTTTTGTTTGTTATGTTGGCGTATTTTGTATTATTGAATTCAGTAGTTTCAGTTTCAGCAGTATAATTGTTTATGTTCGGCAATTCTATTTTCTTATTTATTTAAAGAATAAATGTTTTGAATGTGGTAACGAAGAAATAAATATTAAGTAACTGAAGCTAATATTCACATTAATTTCTTGATTTTCCTTTGTTCATTCGTGTCATATCACCGATGCCTTTCATTATTTTGCTATAAATATTAACGCGTGCTTTTGATTGTGAGAATAATCAAAACATTTGAAACAAAAGGAAGCGTGAAATTTTATTCGCAGAAAAATTTCATCCCATGTTGGGGCGTGACAACTTATTTCATTTTTCTGTGATGCTCCCTTCCGATCTCATTTTCCATTGTTTCTACACGATGCCCTGTTATAAAAATATTTCAAGAGGAAATTTTACATTATTTTATTTATACATAACACTCACGCTCATGCATACTTTTTTTTTCCTGACATGTAATTAAAAATTATTTGATAGTATTTCTTAGACTGTGTAAATTACCGATAGTTATACCCAATTTGAAAACGTCAGGGCGGACCAATAAACTTAAAATCAGACCAAAAATGTTCTATAATTGAAAGTAGAGCTGGAAATTATGCTGAGTCAGTAACAGTTGAAAGTATGTGCACCATTATCGACTATAAGTCTTTCAAATATCTCAAAAACTACCATTGTATAACACCAATTTTAACTTAGTAATCCAGTTTTCAGGTATATATTTATGAGTTTCATAATTTTTTTTAAACATCTGTATTGTTTTCAGCTTATTTAGCGCTACGGCGCTTCTATTACTATTTTCCATATTTTCTTTGTCGGTTAAATGCTTGTGCGTGGGGGACCATGATAGTGCTCCAAAATTGCTTCATATAAGTTAATTATTAGCAGATCTGCTAACATGACTAATAAAATTGAGATACAGCTTGGGAACATCATGCAGGTATGTTTCGTAAAATGAAAAAAAAAAAACGTATAGAATGAACCGTTTACTCAAAACAGACAAATTAAAGTTTATTAAATTTATGTTAATGGTTATGAACATAAATATTTTTAGGTCACGTGAGATATGTAGTGAACGGAGTGTTTTGGCGAAACGCAGTTGTTTGATATAACGATTTGATTCTTCTTCAGTGGATCTCGAGTGGCTGGAATGGCAGACGCGTGTGCAGAAACGTGGAGTATGTGGCTATCTTAGTCGTTCACACAAAGTGAAATGCAAGTAAAGCAAGTATCCATATTTCTTCGATGACCACGTGACTGTATGCACAAGTGTGTGAGTGTGTGTTTGTGCCGAGGTGGCTATGTAGGTAAAGTAAGTTGCTGACCTTAATCTTGCACATTAAAACACACTGTGTCCAAAAAGGGCACATCGTAAAGACTACAAACATTACTTGAAATTGTACAGTAAAATTATTATGACGAAGGGTGCACGGTGGCCTAAAAACCACTATGTTGGAACACGCGTAAGTTTTTCGTTTCACCGTACCAAATGTCACACACGTCAGATCTTTCGGCTGAATAGTAACCTACAAAGGAATTTTAACCATTCCAAGCGCCCGACTTTCTTTTAGTATTACTGCGCCAAAAATATTTGCGGGCATTAAACCGAAAAAGTCCCCATTCTGGTCCTTACACTTGCAGGGGCTTCACAAATGTGTTAATATTTTCTGGAAATAAATGAATAGAACTATCATCATCAGTCTTGCAAATACTAAGTTATCATTCAACATTATGTTTGGCATTTTTGTATTACGATGATGTATTGTTGTATATCGATATACATTTATGCGCAGATTGAACGCAATTTGAAATATCCTGTGTTCACTTAACAGAATTAGCAGTACGCTCACTGCGTGAACTGTCGTTGGTGGATAGTTCGCAAGTTTGCCGCATGTAAAGACGAGTGGCGAGCGAAGCTCTGTACAAAGACAGAATCTCACATCATAGTTGACACTGAGTTGATGCTCTTTCCCACTTTTAATTTAGTTCTTGCTTGTCTTTCTTGTACTTGTCTTATGTTGTTGTTGTGTTCGCAGTTCGTAACTAACATTATCGTAACTGTGCATGTGTTAATCTATAAGTTTTGATTCACCGTGTTTTTATTTTTTCTATATACGTCTATGGTGGCGATTTTTAATAGGGCTGCTGGAAGTGAAAAGAGGTACAGAGATGTTGAGTCATGCCATGCAAAGAGGAAAATAAATTCAATTTGGAGAAACCATAAAAGTTAAATTAGTGATCTGAGAAATTATGTGTCAATAGCAGCACCAGTGCTGTAAAAATGACAGTTCTGAATTTGAAAACTTGTTGGTGCCGAATCTTCAACTTCAAACATCAAATAAAGAGGAGGTAAATCTGGAAGTGTACAGGCAATGAAGAATGATGATCTCACATCTGATTGTTGTGAAAAAAAATAACGGTATACTTACAGAAGCTGCTTAGTTTTTTCAAAACAATGATATGCTTATTGAAGTAGAACTATTTCATTCAAGCGTGAGTAATGATTCCGGCGATTGGGTTTAATCTGTCCTTGACAAAGACAAAACTAATTAAGTTCTACAAAGCCCAGTCCAAGTTGATAAAATAACTTCCCCTCTTAATATAGTTATGAGATATTTTTCAGGTTTTCATCGCACTAGAGGAAACTAGGCGTTGTGCTCCCAGATAAATGTTTTTGCCTGCCGCTGTTTTTTGTCACCATTAAGCCACCCTTCGTTTGCAGGCAGTGGTGTAAGGCACTAGTAAATTGTTGGTGGTTACCTTAAATCTCAGGAAAATAGTTATTATCGTATGAATAGTGTTATTAAGTGGCTGGAACTAGAAAAAAAAATTGAAATGTGGGACATCTATACAAAGTGAGTTTCGCAGAAAATTTATGATGGAGACGTATTTGAGAAAAAATCCTGGCCAATATTCATTACCTAGCAGCATATAAAATCACATTTACATAACAGACATGATATTTAAAATGAGAAAACAGTGGTAACTTTAAATGCCTTGTTAACTTATTAGCCAAGTTTGACCCCTTTATGCGTGTTTACTTACAGCGAAGTGATCTGGGAAAACATTGAGAGTTAATTAACTGAATAAATGGCAAGGAATGGGAGACTAGAAATAATTAACAAGATCAATGATTCAAAATTAAATTAATGATCCTTGATTAAACCAGGGTTGTTATTCACATGAAGCATATGTATTTAGTATTACGATGTGTATAATCAAAGTCTAGGAACATTGAGGGACATTCCGAGGGATTTTAACACGGTGAAAAAATTACAAGGGAATAGATAAGTAAATGTGTATTGAAAGAACTGGTAGCGATTATACCTGAATTGTCGGTGACAACGTTACGACTATGGCTCCAATGCGAAGGGGCAGTACAGTGTATCAAAAGCAGAATATTATAAGAAAATCCTTTAGCTAGTTTTGTTCTTGTAGATGTGACAGTTGGAAGCTGCTTCTATCCAACGCAGCACCATATTGCCCAAAAGTAAACTATATTATTATAGTTTTTTTAATTTTGCAAATATCGTTTACTATATTCTTAGTACCTCCACAGAGATGAAGTTTATTAAAAGAGAGAGAAAATAACACTATGAAGCCCACATCTGTAACTAAACGGGAGTGCAAAGTGGACAGTGTTATGGCTGTATGCTATCATCCAACACTTCTTCAGGGCCAAGGTGGCGCAGCGACATGGAGCGCTCGCCATCTGCCAAGGTGAACCGTGGTTCATTCCCCGGCCGGGCTACTCCCGGATTTTCGCAAGTGGGTATCGTGCCGGATGATGCCGCTGGTCAGTGGGATTTCTCGGGGATCTACAGTTTCCCCCACCCTTGCACTCCAGCGCTGCTCCTATCTCACCTAATTTCACCCTCATCAGCTCTCAATACCTTGTTGTTAAGAACCACCAAAATTTTTCCTCTCAATCCATCGGATCTCAAGATCTGGTTGTCAAGAACCGAAATCGTTCTCTGAATTCATCGGCTATCAGACATCGCTGTCAAGAAACGCCCAAAACTTTCCCTCAATTAATCGACTCTCAAGATCTCGTTGTTAAGGGGGAAGTACCCTTGCCGTCCTGGATTTACCAATTTTCCTCCATAACTTAATTTTCGGAGTCAATATTCAAAAACAAAGCTCGTCAAGGCATAGGGTACATTTTAACAAATATTTCGAAATCTCAATTATTTTTCTTAGTAGCTACACTAATACTACTTCTGAGGAAGTGAACAAACATTTAACATCCTATCCACGGTACTTTAGATAGTGTTATTGGCATCATGGCAACAACAGGCTGTTCACGGTAAAGTGAGAAAAGTGAGCACTTTTGAGGTCCTAGTAATTTTTCCTTTCAGCGATTTTTTATCCTTTAATCACTTTTTTAAATAAATATTGAATAAATATTGCCAAGTAAGTAGAAAACACAGTGAGTATATTCCACCGTACACGGAAGTTAACGTCTAACGCTAAAATAAAATATATTTATTAACTATTATTCCAAATGACAGGGCTTTCAAAAGTGCTCACTTGACTGTGAATAGCCTATAAATGATGGAACACACGAGAGCGGATACTGCGCAGCCTGCATGGCACTCTACCCTATATTCCTTCCACCGTGAAGGTGTCTGGAGTACTGGAGCTGTCCCCGATGCTCGCCACTAGTGGCGCGACGGTCACCCTGCGTCGGAACCGACCCCTCCCAACGCCACCCCAACCCCCAAACACAACAACCTCCGCGCCACTTGCCGAGTTATTATCTACAACACGTTGCCCCCTCCTCTGACACACCAGAGCCACGTGAACCTCGCCTTTCAAGCGCTCTTCCCGGCTGTTTTCGTGCGCGAGTACCCACTCCGTTCATCCCCAACTCTATGGTGACCCGACCCGACCTCCCGGTAATTACCCAGAACAAGGTCGGTGGCGAGAGAGACGGCGATACCTCCTGAGCCAGCAGCCTATACCTAATTAACTGAATTTCGCAATCAGCGCGTAATGATATAGGAGAGGGCAGACGTGCACCCCGGCCTCTCGCGCCAGCACGCGCCCGATATCCCCCGGGACGAGTGCCACGCCCGCAGTTTTCTACAATCGTTTCGCCAGCCGGCGCGGCGCGGCGTGGCGTTCCGAAACTGCTGAGCGTCGCTTTCGCGCGCCGGGGCTCGTTTCACAGTTCGCCTGCTTCGTCTTCGACCGGAGAAGTGCGCGCCTCGCGTCCTCCGCGTCACGTTTACGTCATTTCGGTCTATAATGATTCCAGATATAACTATCGTGTGTATAAAAAGCCCTTACGTACACGATGAGATGAACCGTACCATAAAGAATATCCACTTTAATTTTGTTACGTACTCGTTCGTTTTACACTTGTTTTCCATTGTGAACTGAGCTTAAGTCCAAGTTGGCCGTGCGGTTAGCTCGTCGGCGACCAGAGCTACATCCTTGGGCGGACCCCTGGTCAAGATTTTCTCGGTTGTCACCGACTGATAGTGGGTTTTCTCGGGGTGTTATCTCTTTCGTAATAGAGACTTCTCAGTTAATGTCTTACTCCCTTATACGCAGCGCTAATTTCTGATACTGACTTCTCGTACGCGCCGTTTGACAAGTTCAGAACGTTACTTGATTTATATAAAAGTAAGAAAAAATGTATTACTATGCGTCACATTCTTTTATAATAATAAGAATTTGCGTGTTATTACAAATCTTTTTGATAATTTCAAGGTTCAACTTTACCGACACATGAATACCATTCATAAGTACAGGGTTATGTTAATATTTAGGCTTTAGCAGAACGTATCGCATACGGTTGAAAACAAAACTATGGCTGTGTTTTCAAAAATTCTAATAACACTGCGCTATTGTACGAGTTACTAGTATTTGCGTCACTTTAAAACTGACTTTTAGCAACCATGTTTACTATAGAAATTACGTCTCAAAAATTCATTTATTTAAGTTTGTAAAGATTTGATAAGCTTTATCACAGGAGCGCTGGTGGACAGCTGTAGGATGGTTACAAGCAATCACCTTTACAGATTGGTAATTGAAAAGGCACATGTCAAAAAACTGCAATGATATTTGCTGGTATGGAAAACCCGTGGGAAAAATCACTCCATGTGCATCTCACAGGATGCGAGACGGATGTGCTACCAAAATACGCCCGGTTGACAAAAAACGCATGCTAGTATCTAAAAATGCACAATTTTATTTTTGGGAACATATATATATATATAATGATCCAGACTGGAAAACTGGAAGGCAACTTGCATATCATGAACAAGAGTCTGCACTAAATGAGTAACAAAATCCACGAGTGGAATACAAATAACACTTACTGATGTTCAGACATGACAGACGCATGTTGGTAAGTTGAGTTGAGAGATTTGGGCGGCTCTTAACAACGAGGCCTTGAGAGCCGATGAGAGTGAAATGAGGGGAGGATGGAGCAGCGCTGGAATGCATGGGCGGGAAAACGGGAGATCCCCGAGAAAACACGCCGACCAGCGGCATCGTCTGGCACGATTCTCACATGCGAAAATCCTGGCGTGGCCCGAACGGCGATTAATCCCGGTTCGTCTTGGTGGGAGGCGAGCAGTCTAATCGCTCAGCCCCCCCCCCCCCCCCCCCCCCCNTCCATAGGTGGGAGATTTTTGTTCTTCTTGCAACCTCCATGTAGCTCGTGATGTGTATGCTGTTAAGTTGTGGACATATTCCCGTGCAGTTCTTTCTTCAGGGGAAAAAAAAAACAGCTCGTGTGGGATTCGGTCGTCAAGCAGGCCACATTCTTCAAGAGATGATAAGTTTTCCGAAAAGTCCTTCAGAATGTGTGGTTTAGTGCGATCGGCGTGTACAGTTGCACGGCCTTGCTGGAGGCAATTTCACTTAACTTGAGTTGAGGTCACTTAGGGGGATGAAGTGGTCTCAGTATCGTCTCAGTCTATGGTTTCATTAAAAAAAATGACTATAAATAAGACATGCGTACAAACGTAATGACACGCCAAACATTACCCCTCTGGTTGTGGTCACTTTATTATATTCGTGAAAATTATTATTGCTCCATAGACTTGTTTTAGGGGAGTCGATACACCCAGAAATATGTCACATGTGCAAAAAAAAAAAAGAAAAAGAAAAAAAGCAATGCTCAGAATTTTTTCACATTTATAATAAAAGAAGTTCTGAAACCAACTGCAGTATATAACACTGACTTCGCTGTCTGTGTCTTTCAGCATTCATAAAATCTACTTTATACGAATTTATTTTATATGTTTATATATATAAATATTACTACTCAGTTTCCTTTTGCGGATACCATTCACGGTGTCGTATGCCATTGATTTCCTTTCGAGATTGTAAGAATTTAGAATACTGCCAATTTCCCGGAACTTAGTTTTGAGATAACTTGCCGATTTTCTGTGCGCTACTTCTGGATCAGTAACGGTCCCGGCGAACATTTCTCGCACTTATGTGTATTGGATATGGCGAATGACATGATCGACCCTTGTGCTAGGACGTGTATTCTTACCGATACATGATTTCTGTTTTGTTTAAATTCAGTTACAATATCTCTGTGCAGAATGAGTTTTCTGGCACATCATTTAATGCACAGTTACTTTTCAAAAACTGTATTCCGGTATTACGAGAGTATGTTTCTTATGCCGATTCAAAAATTAGTACACTTTTGAACATAGACCTAGTAAACGAAACAAATTTAGGTTAAATTTACAGTGTGTTTTAATTGAAAGTTTTAAAAATTATGTTACTTTATGAGTTAATATGTATTACAATATATTTGAATATAAACACTAATAATTTTTTTTACTGCTACAACTATTATTTGAACGACCTTTAAAACCTCTATTGAAAAATATCTGTCAAGCAAATGCTGTACTATACTTTTTGGATGTATACTGAAGTGAACATTATTGGCATTATTAACTTCTGGAATTATTTGAACATAACATAATTATAGCTAAAAACGAAAATTTGCAAAGTACTTTTCTGCTAAATAATGGAATCACATATACTAATAAACGTCTCTATCGATCTTATAACACCACGTGTCACTTGTTTTAACTGGGAGATACTCGGCCTCAAGAGTTTAAAATTCACGAGCACGAAAGTATATTTTTAATTAATAGAAGCAAAAAAATATTCCGATTTGTGAATTCCCATGTTCTCTCCCCCTTCCTCTTCCATCTACTTCATTTATCTACCATACAATCTGCGTTTAAAAGTTAATCACTGCAGGATATTGCGAAGCCGCCCTCTCTGCAGTACTGCACAAAAAAAAAAACAGACAACAATGAGCCGCAATTTCCGAGTGCAGCAGTTGAATTACCACTTGTCCGGTGTGTGAAGGGGTATGCTGACGAACCAGATTTACAGATTCCGAATTATGCTACGTTGTATATGTAAGGCGCCTACGATAACACAACAAAAAAAAACGTTAACTAAAAATTTTACTATTGCATTAGCAGAAAAAAATACGTTTTAAATTTAGTTGTATTTTTTTTAAATTTACCTTTAAGTGATTTCCAACCAACAACTATCAAAAAAGGATCAAATATGGCTTTCCATGAATTATTCCTGTACTCGAAATTATTAGAAAGCACTGACTTTTATTATAATTCTCTATCAACATCAACACCGTAATAATTTTCGAGCAGTATTGTTATGAATAGTTACTGTTACACAGGATTTTCAGAACATTCTGTTTGGAAATACATATGTAATACATTCTCAGGAGATTGAAAAGCAGTGCTCATTGCCTAGCTCGAGGACCGTATTTGTTTTTTTAGATTTTATCATATGAGTCACAGTTGCTCATTTGCTGCCCCAAATGAAGGTAACACTGTGAATTATTTATTTATAACAGCTTTAGCAAAACTTTTGTACACAATTTCACTTATAATATTACCTGTTACGCCAGCAGATTTAGAGATATGTAATAAGAGGACACGAAATTATACAATAAAATAATTATTGATTTTATAATTGCTGGATGTGACATGCTTTGCCATTATTGTGTTATGTGAACACTTTAGATGTGAAATTAGAGCACGGTGTATATCGCAGATGTATTATTAACATGTTATTTTTACAATGCACTTACGTGAAATTTTATTCGAAGTATGACTACATACATTTCCATTGGAAATATTTTATATTTTCAGTATATTTAAGATTTCTTTTTTTGCAATGTATAAATTAGAAACATAAATTTTAAATGATGAACATCGTTTTAAAACCGGAATGGCAAATTCATGGTTATCACTGTCAGCAAAATATTTTCAAGTGAATAGAAAAACTGCAATATTTACCTGTCCTGCCATTCTGAGCTCTTTTGCTTGTTTGAAGCAGGGAAGGCGGGTTGTGGTAAGAGTACAAATAGCATGCCGATCAAGTCCATAACCTCGGTGTGAGAGCACTGCACGAGCACGCATTCTTTTATTTAATCATAAATGCCAATTAAAAATGCTGCTAATATTAAATTTTCGTTCTAGCACAGACTCATTTCAACCAATTTATTTTCGCATAGGCCAGTTTTTTTTATATTGGATTTTAGATTTTATAGGAACTTGTCGGGTCTGTGGCAGTTTTAAAATCACAGATATAGCGAGACACACTTCACTGTGTTTCAAATATCTACGAAAAAAATACAATTTTTTATTTAGATAGAGAGAGAGACTTAAAAATATTACTCTCAAAGGATTCTTAAACGTTTAAAGTTGCACAAGCATTATTCTTCCAAAACTCTCTACCACACATGAAACCAAAATAAAGAGTACAGTATTCCAAATCGTTGAGTCAACAACAATTATCATCTATGAACTACTATTATGAGCACACGTCAATGCAATACTTGTTGTAGTCACAGAAAGCCTTCAATATAAAGAAAAACTTATAAACGTCATACCTGTTATCGTTAAAGGAAGTGTGTTTTAGTCTTTTGTATAATCCTCGTTGTGTGCCCGTGTACACGTACTCTCTTCCAGTCATTATGCTCGTCTGTGTTGTATCGTCCAGTTTTTATGCAGTTTTCTTTACATACCATCCTTCTTGTTGGTTTCATACTCATTCGGGCTGTGTTGTATCGGTTTTCTAGTGACATCTGACTAGATTACTGCTTATATTGTATGAGTAAATATATTTATTGTGTTGTTTTTCTTGTTACATGTGACTAGACTTATTCTTGGAATTATATGCATTATACATACATGTAGATAACAGTTTATTCTGGATCGTTCCTATTCCTATTTTATAACTATTGGTTTGAGTTTTTTGTCTTTTCACTGAAGGTTTTCTGCGAATACAACAAAGTGGTACAATGGCGTATTACACAATAAAAGTTATGATAATCAATTACCCTACTGCAAGAATCATTCAAACATCAAAACAATTATTGCCTTTCCGTACATATATTACTTTGCAGCTAACACAGCACAAGCTGAAATACATACGTCTCCATGAAAGCTTTGAAACAGTATAAATACAAATTTTACTCAACTATTAACTTAGGCAAAGAGTTTGAACAAAATATGTAAAGTAATATAAGTTTTCTACGAGAACAAAAATTTTGATAAATACGAAGCCAGCGTTACAAAAGGGATGTCTCGAACCTTGACAACTAACCTTCAAGTCGTGATTCGTCGCTCCATTACATCTAAATTATTCTATATTGAAGTAAATTTTAAAAGAATAAAATTTGTTTAGCTTGATTGCGAACTTTAACACACGCGTGAAAAAAGATGTAACACTGTTGCCAAAACTAATATAAATAAATATCGTTTGTCATTTAATAGCACAGCGAAACTTCACAAACGTGAAATATAGATGAATGAAAACACTTCGCATATACCAATTCCCTACTTCTGGTGAGTCATTTTGAAATGGGAACTGTATACATGTTTTTAGCAGGCAAACTCATAACCATACTTACTTCTGCATACTTTTTGTTAGCTTTTGTTTTGGTTGTACACCATGTGAATGCAAAATGTATGCACACTGTATGCTATTGATGGACAGTGAATGTCTTAAACTGAAATTACTGCCAAGACAATAAAAGTTATATAATAAAACGATACCTGTTGTGTCAACATTAACTAAATATTACCTTAATTTGATACGCAGCGAAAATATCGTGAGAAATTAACGTTAATTTAATATATATATATGTGTGTATATTACATGTTTCAATACATAACACTGATCATTTAAAATTGTCCGAGATTCGAAAATGGAAAACTTTGTTATATGAACGAACGGTCCTATCAATTGAAACATTGTGACGCGCTCCAAATGCCTTTTAAAAGAGGATGAATTCAGTGATTACGTTTCTTGCTTTGTAGTATTGAAGAGAGACTGAAAAGCATAGAATGCATATAATAGGGCGTTTCTGCCGAAATAAACTATTCCAAACGGTATTTCCTACTTTTTTTATATATGTGTACTGTGACGAACGGTTTGGACGCGCCGTAATATATACCAGACAAGCAGAATAATGCTGTACTTTCTGCTCATTCGTAGGGTTTTGAGTCACCGATATATCACCAAAATGTGTGCCCTATAAGGCACTGGCCATAGCTTAACTTAGAAGTTATTTAGTACTATAACGTTCTGAAATGCAGCTAATTACTATTTGTAATATAAGCTGCACCAACTCCCTCTATAAATTATATAAAATTATTGGTCTTGGTCTTCTCTTTCTTACATATAAACACTTCTTGCGGTTTTCGTAATCACTTGATATTCTGCGTAGTTGAAATTGGAAAAAAAAGAGGTCGGTTACTAAGGATTTGGTTGCTGATTTAGTTCTCATGAAAGCAGTCATGTCGGAGATTGGGCACAAAGCACCTCAAAAGTGTGAATTCTCAACGTCATGAAATATATCTCTTGCTTTAAACCATGTAGTTGCTCGCTATTCCAAAATGCTGTAATGAAGGAGTTTGAAATCAGAATATTTAAAAGCATTGTAAAAAATTTGTTGTGTATCTTTTCGTGATGCTATTAGCACGCCCATCTTCCACCGCTGCGATCCACGTCCGCATCCACTTATGGGTCCGTACATTCTCGTGTGTGAGTAAAATGGCGGCTGTTGACGAGGGACACTGGTGATTCACTCTCCATGCAGGACGAGCAGGACTGCCGTGTCCTTTCTTGTCATCAGTGCTGACCATATTTCAGGTTGGAACAACATTAATGTGTTACTTAATAATGCGTAAAATATATGTTTCGTATTTTATATAGATTTTTTAAAGCATGCTAATCCTCATTTACACTGGCTTAATAATCGGCATTACTATACATATATTCGTGAACATTCATGACATATGATGTATTTTAAAAGTAATGTATTATACTACCAAATAGTAAAAAAGAATAACTTTCAAGTGGACGTGTTCAGTTTTCTCGCTATGAATTCTTTTTAAGAGGTCGTATCAACATCTTTGACACGACAAAGGAAGATAAAAATGTTACAAAGTTTCTGAATTTTTTGCAGCCTTATTCATTACTTACTTACAGCAAACAGCTGAGAAGTGAAAAATTGGGTAATGATTTTATGCAATCGACTACAAAGGTGATCACAGGAAGAGAAACCATACCATATAGATAGGAAGTTGGCCTGGCCTGGTTTCGGGAGAAAATAAAACATAAATCCAAGGCGGCAGGAACGAATCCTCCTTAAGTAGAGGCCTTCTAGTTTTTTTCTTTTGATTAATATCTTAAATATAATTTCCAGTTATTATCCTCCAACGATTATCTTGTTGTTATATATTAAATATTTATTTTACTAAAATTGTAATTAATTTTAGCTATTTTTTTGTTATTTTAGCTCACTAGTACAAGTTATGTAAGTGACGTTCAATGGGTCAGCGTCGAAAAAGAGACTATATACACTAAAGAGCCAAAAAAACTGGTATAGGCGTGCGTATGCAAATAATAGAGGTATGGAACCAATCAGAGTAACGCGATGCGGTCGGCAGCTAGATCGGTTACTGCTGCTACAATGGCAGGTTATCAAGGTTTAAGTGAGTTTGAACGTGGTGTTATAGTCGGCGCACGAGAGATGGGACATAGCATCTCCGAGGTAGCGATAACATTTGGATGTTCGCGTACGACCATTTCACGAGTGTACCGTGAATATCGGGAATCCGGTAAAACATTACACATTCGACATCGCTGTGGCCGGAAAAAGATCGCGAAAGAACGGGACAAACGACGACTGACGAGAATCATTAAACGTTACAGAAGTTAAACCCTTTCTCAAATTGGCGCAGGTTGGATTTATGGATTGTCTCCTGCATACCTTCAGACATTAGTCGAGTCCATGCCACGTCGTCTTGCGGCACTTCTACGTGCTCGNACGATATTAGGCAGGTGTATTAATTTTTTTGGCTCTTCAGTGGCCTTCATGAAATCTGCTTTTCAGAAACCCAGAAATTTAAAATTCTTGTATGTTTTCAGTTTCAAGTTTTAATTAATTTATTAGTTATTGTGAAAAGCGAAATCGAAAAATAAGTTATTTATTTATTTTTTTTGTTGGCTTAATAAATGAACTTCTGGTCTTCCTTTATTCTTTTTGGTAGTCAGAGTTCTCATCACTGTTTCTGTAAGTTGGAGTAAGTATCTCACAGTAGTGTCGACAATTCCGGTCCGGTGCGCCAACAGTGGCACTTCAGACTCCAGGGGCTTCCTCCAGTGTAACCAACTGTGGAGTAACATCCCGAACTGACTGCCCGTCGACACGGGCTAGGTTGGTAGGGGCCAGGGGAGGGGCGTTACTCCGCAGACTGCGGATTACTTGGACTCTGCTCGGAACTCCGTTACAAGCGTCGCTGAACTTGATAATTGTCTTCGCAAACACCCCACGCTAATTACCTCGCCCGCGCTCCGACTTGCCGGCCGTGTGCCTCGGACAGCGCAGATGCAAACTGTGACGTCACGAAAAAATTCAACACTTCTTCCCGAACACATACAGTTCAATTCATATCGCTATTAACTTCCGCAAGACACAGATACGAAAATATTTTGACGAACATTGTATTAATGCTACAAGTATTTATTTTGTAAATGTGACATAATTATTTACATTTGTGCGTCATCACTAACAATTGTATGCCTTTATTTTTCGAAATATCACAGGGCTCAGAAATGCAACTTTCACATCTTATTAGGTGCATTAATATGAGAATTTAAGAGGAATGTGTCAAGTGACCAAAATAACCCCACAACATGAATATAATAAAGATACCACAAACAGTTAAATCTCACAGCAGAGATTGACAAAGAGACAGTAAGCAACGAAGATCCTAGTAGTCGTATAAACATCGTTAAGAGGGAGTAGACTACCAGGCGGATGAAATAAAAAGATCTCAACATCAAACAATGAAGGGAGACAAACGGAGTGAATAACAATAAAGAATAAACGATCACACAAACGGTGAAATAACAAACATTTTACATTTGTAAAAAATGTTACAATAACAACGAAACAATGGCCAACGTGTCCAAAACAATTCGATCACAATAACACAGCACCTGTGCAAACAACGTTTAAAATATGGAACGTGCACGATAATTGAAACAAAAATGTTACAGTAAAAGAAAAGAAAACGCGAAACGTCAATATTGGTAGGAACAAAACACAAACTCACTGGACACAATCCTACGTGGCGAGGAAAACGCAACAGAGATAGCACGAAAGTTCAGACGACGTTTCGGGGCTTCAAATGTGCTTGTTGCGTACCTCGGGCGAAACGCTGGATACGGATCGCAATAGACTACAAGTGAGACAGAATATTGGAGTGGCACTGTGCCGAGCGTGACTGACTGGAAGGAGGAGGTATGTGATATGAGCGCCAGCAGGATCGCTTGACGGCTTGCTGACTGTACAGAAAGACAGTTCACGGAGTGCAGCCGCGCACCACGGTAGCCGTGTGGAAATCTCCACCTTATGTATTTCCAACTCTTCACGTCCGAAAATAAAAATGGGAAACTTAACTGCAGCGTGATAGAGGCTGAGCCAATCGTGGTTCAGTTACTTGTTATGTTCTAAACGTACAGGGAGTATTAAACAAGGAACGCAAGCTAGCTCCACAGATAAAAATTTTTTAATCTCGAAACTTTGAAAATCATGCACCTTCGACTAAATATTAGCAAACTATTTAAATGCTTGCCTTTAAATGTATTTTTATGTGCCTCATAACCAGTTTAGAGGAATTAAAATATTTCCAAAATACGCAAATGGCATTTTAAGGCACGGCTTTGTGGAAAACATTCTTAACCAACGTTCGCTTAAATGATTTATCACCTGATTGTTGCCGTTACACCGGCATTTTATGAGAAAACGTTGTAGACACTCGCAAAAGGCAAAACAATTCTCTCTACCTCGTGCTTTATCCGTGACTTGACCACATTTTCCGACGTGCTGGCAAAACAGAGAACGATAATCCATGCCTAAAATGTCCCACATCCTTTCATTCCAGTCTTCCGTGATTTCATTGGTGCTGTTTCACCCTAAGAAACTATTCGCAAATTTACCATATCATTGTATACGTATAGTGAGAAAGAGCGAATGGTAAAGTTTTTTTCCCACGCACCCATGGTAGTATTTCTGCATTTGTTCAGGAAAGAGTCAAATGCGTAAGAAAGTTTCCAAAATTGGTATAGCAGCAATGCAACTCATTTCTATATTTACAGTCTGCTGTATGGTACTATCCCAATACAATGCATATGTTAAAAACTTCCATTACAGTTTAGGAAGTTTACGAGAAATTTTTTTACATTGTAGTTCTGATCAGTCGCATGTGCAACCAACTTCATTACGAACGCCAAACTGCTGGCTAACATATTTATTCCCGAAATTAGTTTTTAAAATTAAGCCTCCAAAACGTTCCCTAGCGTCAAAATCGCCGGTGGAGTATTAGCTATGTGCTACATCTTGGTTTATGCTATTCAATAATTGCACTTATTAAAAGGTTAGATCAAAAATTGAACATAGAATCGTATTATCCTTAAAGAACTTCAACTAATTCACAAGAAAATTGTCACAGTACATGCAAAGTCGGTATTAAATTCAAATTATATTGGGAAGTAGGCCTTACCATGGCTGTTTTTAGAATACAAGTCATAAGACATTCATTCGCATTCATTGCAATGCTCCAAAATATAATTAATTGAAAATAAAATGAAACATTTTTGCAACTAAACAAACGAATATAATTTGGATTTCTTTATTTCCAATTTTTAAACTATTGAGTTTACAGACAGATTACAAGATAAATTATCCATATTCTTGCAGTGTTGGTAGAAAATCAAGGAATTTTAATGTGATGATTCTGTAAGGAGATATACTCTCTAAACTCTTTCCCAGAACAATATTTTTTGGTTTAAACCACTGTTACAGTGAAAGCTTCAGGTTTGTACAGAGATGACAACATAATGAATTATCTCAACAAGTTCGTTAACAAAGGAGGGAAAATGAGATTTCGTTTTTTTGGTATCAGCAATTTCTTTCGTATCAGCACCAGCACGGAAAAAAAAAAAAAAAAAAAAAAACCTGATCCTCTGGGATTATTGACACTACAATAAGTGTTACGGAACCTACTAAAATAACATAAATTTTCGCTCTTTCAGTAAATTCCTAAGCTTACATTCACAACTTTCCAATTTATTGCGAACAAGCAGCATATAATTGAAGAAAATCAATTATTCACATTTCAGCTTTGTGAAGTACAGTATATATCACACAATGAAACTGATTCGGTGACAAGATAATATTAGATATAATAATTGTTCAGGTTGCGTAGGGATCTACACCACTATCTGAACTCCATCGCAACGTGAAAATATCAATTATATAGCTGGGTCATTGTTAATTAAAAACTTTCGAAATTTTGGTTTCAAGTAATTTTGGCTGATAACTACATTATATTTTAAAGAACACGTTTGACTGTCATGCTTCTAATAAAATTGGCAGCGATACAGGAAAATAGTTTCATCAATTAATGTCAGGTCAACGTGAGTCAATCAGAGCTGTGAACAGTAATTTGCTTTCTCTTTGAATTATTTCCATGCAAGTAAGAATTGTTAGTATTTCATAACATTTTTATTCCTTTCCCAGAACTTCACTTGGGAAACGCAATAACACAGCAATAGAGCCCATGGTTTTGTTATTTTTACTTATGGCGGAATCATACAAAACTGGCAGAAATGAAGTCGATTCTCCATCACTTCACAGAGTCTTCGTTGGCTGTGCTCACTGAGGTGTCACGAAAACATCATGACAAGACTGACGATTCAATTGTAACCTCCAATATCACTAAATATACGAACGCCGAACGGTCACCAATNAACATCATGACAAGACTGACGATTCAATTGTAACCTCCAATATCACTAAATATACGAACGCCGAACGGTCACCAAGTCGTTCGGAGCACACTATTATCACGGAGGCGCTTTCGCTTTTGGCTCTTTTGCGCATTACCGTGAGTTGTGAAACCTTATTTTGAATTATATCAATTGACTTTTCTACCGTAATTCGAGACTTTAATCCCAGCGATTGATAAGAACTGTCAAAGCATATTTATAAGGGTAGTTTCGTTACTCAGCGCGTATTGAACAAAAATATACTGTCAAAATTGCAACATAGTGACATGACAACAGTCACGATAATACCCTAAATAATACGAGGTAAATAAAAATAATACAATTTATGGTTAAGTGCACGTTGGCTTGTCAGTCTTAACTTCATGGGTGAAGAATTTAGAAATTTGAAAGAAAGGTATTGAATTGAAATTTTCTTGGTCTCTGCATGAAAAANAACATCATGACAAGACTGACGATTCAATTGTAACCTCCAATATCACTAAATATACGAACGCCGAACGGTCACCAATTCGTTCGGAGCACACTATTATCACGGAGGCGCTTTCGCTTTTGGCTCTTTTGCGCATTACCGTGAGTTGTGAAACCTTATTTTGAATTATATCAATTGACTTTTCTACCGTAATTCGAGACTTTAATCCCAGCGATTGACAAGAACTGTCAATGCATATTTATAAGGGCAGTTTCGTTACTCAGCGCGTATTGAACAAAAATATACTGTCAAAATTGCAACATAGTGACATGACAACAGTCACGATAATACCCTAAATAATACGAGGTAAATAAAAATAATACACTTTATGGTTAAGTGCACGTTGGCTTGTCAGTCNATTGCAACATAGTGACATGACAACAGTCACGATAATACCCTAAATAATACGAGGTAAATAAAAATAATACACTTTATGGTTAAGTGCACGTTGGCTTGTCAGTCAACTTCATGGGTGAAGAATTTAGAAATTTGAAAGAAAGGTATTGAATTGAAATTTTCTTGGTCTCTGCATGAAAAATAAGTTGAGAAAAACGATGCATTGGGCAGTCGGCCAGTGCCGGATGACCAACTTTCCGTATGTGAATCAAACATGATTTTGCTTAAACAAACATACGACGTATAGGCAAAAAATACGTATAGGCAAAAAATACGTATAGGCAAAAAATATCCGTGCACGTGTGAAACGCTTAGTGGGTACGTTCTGTTATACTTTTTAAAGGGGAGTATAGTCCATGCAGTTCATGAAGGGAAGTCGGAGGACAATTAGTTGAGCAAAACTAATTAATTCAGGAGGAACTTTACTGCTTCAACTTACAATAGTTAAAGCGTGATGTGGTGGCTGGGGTAAGGGATCGAAGGACAATATGTTATGGGAGGACGAGGATATTAGGAGCTTAGCGCTCGCTCTCTTACCCTAGCGCACGACACTTACCCCTAATCGCCGCTCGGAGACCGCCGTTCAGGGAGGACCGACGCCGACTGACACACCGGCCCTTAGCCGCCGTGTCACCCCACTTCTCGTTCACGCCCATCCTCTCCGATATCTTTGATTCCTATTGGTTCTCCCTTGTAGCCTGGGTGGGGTTACTACCGTTAGATGTTGATGAAATTGCCGCAACCCCACTGTGTCGGCCAGACCCAGATATTCATTTACAGTCGTTGCGTTACAGCCCCCGTTGCTTGTGAACATTGTTTTATTAACAGTCGTTGGCCGCATTCCTGCCTTACCCGGCCTCGCTTCTTGTGTTGTAATCGTAACATTACCCCCAACGTTATGAAGACGAGATGTCCTCATCTCGCCCAAGGTCCTGGTAGAGAAGAATCGTAGCGAGAAGGGATAAGATTTTCTGAAAGTGAAGCAAGCATTGAGCAAGAAACGTCCTGTAGAGCCAGCGAGACGCGGGCTAGGCGGAAAAAGTGTGAATGATTGTATTGTCTCTCTTCTGTAGGTTGTGGGGTTGTAAAAGTAGGCGATAAGTGATGAAGGAGCGTAGTTCGTCGTGTACTGACGAGTGACTGAGACACCGGGTCGGCGAAGTATGGGTTGCGGCCTGATTGGCGTGAACTGGATGCGGTCGAAGTGACGAAGCAAGTGTGCTGGTGGGGGTAAGTAGTGGCGTAGGAGCTAACGCGGTGGACGGGGATAGTTAACGGTGATAATGGAGGAAGCGGCTGAAAGTGGGGGAGTGCATGGATAACATAGAAATGTGGAATACATTGCTACGAGAACCTGAACTTGTACAATTATACAGTAGTTTTCATTCTTAAAATTCGCCACGTAGATAAAACACTCATATATAACCCTTGTTTTACATGAAAGATTTTCTTAAAACAAACAGAATCTGCAATTAAATAAAATCATATATTACACCATGGGAAGCCTCCATCATGAATCTATGTACAGAATTAAGTACAATGAATAAACTAGCAACCAAAAATTTAGCTTCACAATAATTTGAAATCTCATTATAAACAACAATTTATATTATGCGTAAATATAAATATCATTATATATATAAATGCTTATTATTATCATTAATGACACATTTCGATGGTAAAATATGAAACATATATACCATTCCACTGATAATTGATATCTTTAAATGCAGGTGTATGTTAGAAAAAATTCAATAACTTTACGCTATTATAAACATTTCCGCCTTGACCGTCTCCCTACGTATTGCAACGTAGTTGGAAATCATATTCCCTCTCGGCTTATTTTTTCTCGTTTACAGTTTCTGAGGGGATTCAATTTTAATTTTATCAACACTCACTGATTAGATACCAACATATTACAGTGACGTCACGTACCACTTTTATATATAATATTATCACATCACTTACGTACTTTGACGTCCGAACATGTAATTGTCCAAGATTTGTATTTAAATGTACAAAAAAACAAATCAATCATTATAAAGGGGAAGCCGTTACTCTTACAAATTTTAAATTCATCTTAATCTTATAATTTTATCTTCGTACACTGTAATAGTTTACATACGATGTTTGGATTCATCCTTCGGTAGGCTTATTTATCAGGCAATAAACATAGTGAGCAAATATGGTATAAGTAATATTAATGGTATTTGCCTGGCCTCATATTTTATCGTTACTGGTGACTATGCCCGGTGTCCAATCACGGTGGAATAAGCAGAACGTGTGGGATGGGCGGGAGAGATACCGCGCTATACGTAGGAAAAAGGTGTTATGAGACTAAAAAAGGGAATGTCGTGAGAGCTCTCGGGAGGGGAATTACCTGCACGAGCGCGGTCAGTTACCCGTGGGCGAGGCGATTCGCAATGCTGACTGTGCTCGCCGTTTCCGGCGACACTCAGATATGCAAGATCTCCTGGTGCACACTCTCCCGGCACGCTAAGGTTGTTAGTTTAAGTCGAGATGCAACGCGGGCCATCGTAGTGCTCTGTTTTCTTCAAACGCCTTTGTCGTGGAACTCCGCCGCGTAACAGACTGTTCGAATCTTCGCATAGGGTCCGTTGACCCTCCGCTGTTTTTGGTCGTGTTTCCTGATGAACGGGAACATGCAGGGATGGGTGGCTGACTGTTGCAAGGTAGGAGCACTGGCGTGCGTTGGCGGTTTATAAGGCATTAGTTAATCCGTAATTTCGCCACAATTTGTACCACTCGTATGTAGAGGAATAAGATGGAAGAATTTAGTACGGCGAATGGTGAAATGCTTATGTGCGTGAACTCCGCGTACGTAATTGCATATAAGAATGCAGGGGGAAGTTTTGTCGATTGAGAGAGAAAATTTATATCTGCGGGGAAGTGTTGTCTGTAAGGTTGGTACGGACATTCTATTGAGTGTCAAGTAGGCGCGTAATGTTGGTAATGGTAACGCCTTTGAAGATGCTCAATTGTTCTGTTGGAAATTGAATATCCTTCAACCAATGAATTGAAATACCCGGATACACTGTTAAATTGCCTCAGCTACCGTATTCACCGCACGTGGCTCCCTGCGACTTGTTCCTGTTTCCAAAACTGAAGAAACCCATGAAAGGACGGAGGTTTGCCACGATTGAGGAGATAAAGACCTGGGAGACTTCAATGCCATACCAAAATGCGCGTACCATAAGTGCTTCGAGGATTGGCAAAAAGCGCTGGCACAAGTGTATTATATCTGAGGGGGATTACTTTGAAGGGGGAAAAAAAATATATTGATGAATACATAAATATTTATCGAGACAAAGTCACAAACTAACAAGTCACCTTATTTTTTGAACACACCTCGTATACAACTCTGTGGGTGCATTGGCAATTAAGCACGTGAGGTTGCATTTGTATAATAGTTATTTGGTTGTTATTTATGTAATGGAATGAGTAATCTTCTGTAGCAGGCGCTTCAGTGCCTATTTCAATGGCTGCCTTGTTGAACTTTGCTTTTTAGGCGGGAATATGTATTTCCGGTATTCGGTTTATTTCAAATTCATTTTCTCAGGGCATTGGAATATCGTATATATTGTGCGTGCTCATATATTCTATTAGCCATTTCCTTTTGTATTATATAACATGAGGGTTTTTTGAAATTAAAAGCATTAGGAATAATTTTGTATAATTTTCAATTGGCATTTTTTTGGATTAAGGGTACCTATATCTTTAGAACCATTTGCGTTTCTGTGAGGGAACATTTTGCAATAGAAAAATGAAAATACATACTTGTATTAATATTAGATAGTGGGAGTGATAGTATCGTTTTACTATTTGGCACGGTATTTTGGATTTTACTTAAGTATTTCTGAATAGTTTCTGATGGTATGATATTTAGTGGTAGATAGTTATTTTTACAGTATGCAATGTGTATAATTAGTTCTTAGTTTCTCAAGAGGGAGCTGAATAATTCTAATTTAGAAGTGAAAGCCATCTGTTGCGCAGAGCTGAGTAACTCGGTAACCTGCCTTGAGCTAAGATGGGAGTTTCGCGAAATGGTAATATTATTAATGGCTTCACTTAGCATGTGTAATTTCCTGTCGATTTGGAGAGTGGCGTTAATCGTAAATTCTATTATTGAGTGGATGTCCTTGGTATGATGAAGTGTTGACATCTTAATTGCGTTGATCCTTGACAGTAAGACTTTGTCATTGGGCAGTAGTTGATCGAAATGATTATGAGAAATAGTATTTCAACACTATTCTAGTGCTTCGTCGATGAATTGTAAGCCTCGTCTACAACGACTTGGTACATTATTATCGTTGTTGAATTCCGCAAGGAGATAGGCCCGCAACACAGTTATCGTGTTTAAAAAAATCAATCGTGCGTTTTTACAAAAGCGCGT